>JAMQGT020004381.1:0-139214 GCA_024447675.2 Pterophyllum scalare
GCTGTCTGTAAACAAGCGTTTAGTGATAACATCTGTTTTTCTAAGTGAGTCAACATAGATTGTACTTTCAAAAACAACAGGAAAATGATCAGACAGAACTATATCAGTAACAGAGACCTTCGAGATATTTACTGATAATCAAATCTAGAGTGTGTCCTAAATTATGTGTTGGCTGTTTAACATGTTGAGTCAAACCAAAGTTTTGAAGTACATCATTCAGCTTTTTTGCCTCTCTGTCTATTGTGCTGTCAACATGGATGTTAAAGTCTCCCATAATTATTAAATAATCATAATCAATGCATATCATAGATAGAACTTCACTAAAGTCATTGAAAAAATTTGTCATATATTTTGAGGTTTTGATATTGATATATATTTTATGTATATAGTGTTTTCTATTCTATTTTATTTCATTTGTTTTTATTCATCCTTTCATTTTTCTCTGCACTGAGCTGCTGTAATGCGCAAATTTCCCCGTCATGGGATCATTAAAGTTTTATCTTATCTTATCTTTTGTATAGGGTTAGTGTCAGTGTCATGGTCTTGGGCCGGTGACCCAGTGTTTTGTGTTTTCTTGGTTCTCTTTTTGTTATTTCTGTGATTAGGTTCATCTGTTCTTTCATATTACTCTGTTTATTTCTGGTCCCTTGTGTTTCCCTGTGTCAAGTCTGCGTGTTCCTGGCCTGGTCACTTCCTGTTTTATTTTGACAGTCCTGTGTTCCCCATGCTTTGTGTTTAGTTTTGCTTCCCCTGGTCTCGTCAGTGTCATTGTGTTCAGCTGTGTTACCTGCTGTTTCCACTTCCCCTCGTTATCCCCTGATGTATTTAACTCCAGTATTTTCTGTGCCTGTTGTCGCATCATTGTCTATGCTCCCCTTGCTGTGTGTTGCCCTGCCTGTCACCGTTTAGTTCTGGCAGCGGTCTGCTCTGCTCTGCTCTGCTCTGCTCTGCTCTGCTCATGTTCGTTTTAGTTTTAATAAACCTCCTTCCGTGCATCCACCTGTGATTTCTGCAATTTGGGTCTGCTTCCATTTGCCACACCACACATCATGACAGTCAGTTTGTTTGTGGCCTTTTACCTCAAAGTTGCCCAGGGAAGCCTTTTTACATTTTAGTGAATCCTGAAAAATTGCACCAACCCCTCCACCCCTCTTGTTCTTTCTATTTTCATTGAAAAAACTGTAATTAGGGGTGCTGATTCAATGAGTACAGGTGTTTCATTGTTGTCATCTAACCATGTTTCTGTGAGAAACATAACATCAATATTATTCTCAGTAATGAAGTCATTAACTAAAAGTCCCTTTGCTGAGAGTGATCTTATATTTAATAGAGCCAGTTTAAGTGTCGTGGGGGTGGATAGTTCTACAGCTTGAGGTTGCTTAAGGCAGGGGATTAATCTAAGATTAGATTTTAGTATTTCCTTGCTTTTTTTCTATTAGTAATTCTGACAGGGATGCTCCTATATCTTACCGCCAGGGGGCCAGACACTTTATGGGTAGTGACATGTTTATTAATGTCTGAACTCCTGTTTCAGACTTAAGAAAGACAGAGTCGAAGTTGAGCTAATTGTTTTGATAGGCCAGAGTCAGGAGGTTTGGGACTCAGAAGGGATGCTTTTTGGGAACTTAAGAGAGACATTCCTAACTGAAGTTGTAAATCCATTTTCTCTGAAAATGTAAGAAATATGGGTTCTAGTGAGCTATTCTGTGTTCCAGTGCTGTCCTGCAGGTCCTCCGTTGAGCAGTCTTGTCTCCCAGTTGGTGTTGATAAGATATTTCCAGCTGGAGTCCTGGGGTATGGCTGGTTATCGGTTTGTTTTGGAACAAAGTGATCCTGCTGGGCTGCTTGTCCTTCTGCAGTGGTGTCATTGTTTACATTGTCCTGTGTTGGGGGAGATGGCCTTGTGTTGTTAACAGCATTGAAGATGTTGACAATTAAGAGCTTTTGTCCCTCTTTGTTTATGCATGATCCATAGTGTCTGAAAAGATGGTAGCGCTCCTAGAAAATCTTGTGATTGTCAATAAAGTTCACAGATTTGGAGGAGCATTCTTTGATAAGCCATCTATTAATCATAAGCAGTCTGCTGTAATTCTCATCACCACATCCAGGTCTTGGTATTGGTTCACTTATAAACATATTCATTTTCAGATTTCCAATTGTGCCAAGAAGATTGCTAAAGTCCTTTTTCAGAATTTCAGATTTCTTGGCCAGATCATTAGCTCCAATGTGAATGATAAGATTTTCAATGCTTGGATGATCAGTGGTTAGTGGGACTATTTTCTCTGTAACATCCAACACAGTGTCGTTAGGGAAACAGAGTACTTTTGTTTTCTTGGTGTTACAGAGACGATCAATACCATTTACTGCTAAATCCCCAACGATGAGGACTTTTGGCATTAGTTTTTGTTTCTGGGTCACTTTGGGAGGTGGTTGTGTTGGTCTCTGTACGAGTGGCAGGTCCTCCCTTTTGGTACAACATGCAGTCCCTGTTGTGCTACTTACGCACTCCAAAGACATGTCAGGGACAATAGACAAGGCAATGAAGACATCTTGGATGTTGTAGAGAGGGCCTTCAATGTTGATAATTGTTTGCACAGTCTCACATCCACAGTGGAAGCAAAGGCCCTCATTGATTGGATGTGAGGGTTGCTTGCTGCAGGAGGGTTTGAGATTCGGCAGTGGGCTAGTAATCAGTGGTGGTGCATCTCCCTGCAGAAGCCAAAGCAGCCAGTGTAGAGCTGTGGCTTTCCCAGCACAACCAGGACCTGGAAGAACCAGCTCTAGGCCTCCATTGGAACTGCCTCACTGACTGCCTTGGATACAGACATTGGCCTGTGCAGTACTCCCTACCAATACTTAGAAATGTCTACAAGGTACTGGCATCACAGTACGACACCTTGCGATATCGCATTCCATACACCACCCGGGCTAAAGTTCTTGTTCAAGATCTTTGGAAAGTTGGAGTTGGATGGGATGAGCAGATCCACCCTAAGGCTCTACTGGACTGGTGGACACAGTGGGAGGATGAATTAAAGTGCCTGCCACAGGTGGAGATGCCAAGATGCTATGTCACACCAAATGCAGACACCAGCAGACTGGAAAGAAAAGCCCACATATTTTGTGATGCCTCTGAAAGAGCTTATGGAGCAGTGTCCTATCTGTGTACACAGGATTCCCAGGGCAGAGTTCATGTGGCATTTGGAATCGTGAAGTCAAGGGTAAACCCACGTAACCAAATCTACATGCCATGCCTGGAGCTGTGTGCGGCCCTTGCAGGAGCACAACTAGCTAAAGTACTGAGTACTGAGCTATCGCTTGGCCCCAGTGATATTACCCTATAGAGTAACTCTACCACAGTTCTGAACTGGATCAAATCTGACTCATGTCGGTATAAGGTCTTTGTTGGTACGAGGGTTGCCGAAATACAAGATCTTACTGAGGGGTAGAACTGGAGATACATCCAACACCACAGATAATCTGGCCGATAACCTTAGTCCTGGTAAGACCCTCCTCAAACAGAGTCAGCCAAACCGATGGAACCAGGGCCTACGGTTCCTGCTCATGAACCCTACTACCTGGCCAACATTACAGGTAGGCACAGCTCCAGAGAGAGACGAGGATGAGCTTAAGGGAACTGCATTCTGTGGAACCACTACTACAAGCAACCCACAGACAACATTTCCTTTCACCAAGTGTGGCAGCTGGGCTGAAAATTGTTAAGGCTACTCATCAGTTCCTGATCATAGTAGTACTATGACGGCTGGAGATGTATTAGCTGCTGAACTGAAGCTCCTGAAACAGGCTTAAGTTGATAGTTTCCCGAGGAAGTACAGGCTCTAGTAGCTGGTAAGCCAATCCCCAGGCGGAGCTGCCTGTTGCCACTTGCTCCTGAATATGATGCAGCGGCTGGGCTAATTAGAGTGGGGGAAGACTTCGGAGAGCAGAGGATCTGGATCTCGATGCTATGCACCCCATAATCCTTGATCCAAATCACCCTGTGACAAAACTGCTGCTCAAAGAATATGACAACCAGGTCCTACACCCCGTGCCCAAGCGAGTGTTAAAGAGATAAGGAGGAAGTATGGGATTTTGCGAGGGAGTCAATCAGCAGCACCAGCACCACTGCGAAGAGTGCTGAAGATGGCGGGCCAATCCAGAAATTCCTCAAATGGCAGATTTACCCTCTTCAAGGCTCCGTTTGTACAAACCACAAAAGGTCTACTCGAAATTACTTTGAAATTCTGTCTGATAGAGGCACCAACTTCAGGGGGGAGAGGCCGAACTTCAGTCTAGTTTGGCAGCTCTCGAAGCCCCCATCATAGAGCAGCTGGCTGGGCAGAAGATTGAATTTCAGTTTAATCCACCAGGCTCCCCACATTTTGGTAGTACTCGGTAACGAGAGATTAAGTCTGTGAAGATGGCTCTTCGATTGGTGCTTGGGGGTCGAACAGTCACAGAGGCAGTCTTGCATACTGTGCTAGTAGAAGTGGAAGGAATCATCAGTGCAAAACTTCTTGGATATGCATTTCAGATATCGCTGATCTGGACCCAGTCACCCAAAACCTGCATCTCTTCCCCAAGCAATTTATGCCTCCAGTAAACTGCTGGGAGGACAGAGATTGCATTGTAGCCAAGTTCTGGCAGACCATTTCTGGGCCAACTTTATCCGGCATCACTTGTCTGACCTACAAAAGCGGCAAAGATGGCAGAGGGACAGTCAGGGGATAACCACTGGTCAAGTGTTGATGGTGGTTGACCCTCAACTACCTCAAGAACAATGGCGTATAGGCAGAGTGGTTGAGATCTGCCCAGGAGCGGATGGTCATGTGAGGACTGTCAAGGTGGACATTAAAGCACAGACATATCTTCGGCCTGTTGCCCGACTAGTGAAGCTGTCGGCATGGGAAGATGACGGAGACAGCAAACCTGATAGACTGTAGACTTTCTGTTTTGAATTGCAAATTTATTACTCAAATTTGGGGGCAGCTGTGTCAGAAAGTCTCTTTATAGTTCAGTTCTGTTTCTAAGGTTGTGAATGTGATGCCCATATTGTTTATTAGGTTCCAAGTTGTTCTTATGCTTTGGCCGTAAGTGAGGGGGTCGCAGGTCTTTACGACAGTGCCCCACATGATGAATGCTGCTGCCATTAGACACATTTTTTCCATGGGTGATAAGGAGTAGCGCATGCTAGCCGTGTGCGTCCATGCACAAACGTGAGTCATAACCTCTTTAACTATACCGGTAAATCTTTGACTACAGTAGATAGGTGGGATAATGGTTATGACTAAGTTTGGGAATAGAGCAGCTGTGGGATTAGCCTAATGCCCATCAGTAAAGAGGTTATGTTGAGATGGGCTATATATTGGTTATATCGTTTACATTTCTTGTTGTTTGTAATTGTGTTAAGGGCATCATATTATCAGCCTCTGTACCTAGGATTGAGCACGTTAGGAAAGTTGCGTGTATTTACCTGTAATTACATGTAAAGCATGCGAGCTGCCCTCGTAGCGGTCGCAATGGAGAGTCTTGTCACTGCCAGTACGTTATTTGGCCACAAGGGGGCTCTGATGTCCACCAAATTCATTTAGTCTGGCCAAATTGGAGTTAATGTGCATTATCATTGCCCGGGTCATACAGATGTCTTTTTTTTTTTTTTGCCTTTCCCATATTGGAAATTTATATGTGTATTTTTCTTTTCCTACTCCATTTAGAACCACACACCTACACCCACACCACCATGCCCACATACTCTTTGGACCCCACTCCTGTATGCCAGTTGCCATGCAACTTGTATGTGATCCATCCTTTTGACAAACATTAAAGTTATCTGGAGCATGCTCTCTGCACCCTACTCTCTGACCAGAGTCTCTGTCCTGAGAGGAGCTATCAAACCAGCTTCCTGGAGAAACCTCTCCAACATTCCCTTAGGCAGTATTATTAGAAGGCATTGCATACACATACGCAGATGATATCCAGCTTTATCTATCCAGCTTTATCTATCCAGCTTTATCTATCCATGAAGCCAGATGACACACAGTTAAACTGCAGGAATGTCTTAAAGACATAAAGATGTGGATGACCTCTAATTTCTTGTTTCTAAATTCAGATAAAACTGAAGTTATTGTACTCTGCCCTACAAATCTTAGAAACATGGTGTATAACCAAATGCTTACTCTGGAGAGCATTACCTTGGCCTCCAGTAACACCATGAGGCATCTTGGAGTCATTTTTGACCAGGATATGTCCTTCAGTGCACATATTAAACAAACATGTAGGACTGCTTTTATCTCTAAATTTAGAAACATCCTGTCTCACAGTGATGTTGAAAAACTAGTTTATGCAATTATTACTTCTATGTTAGACTATTGCAGTTTATTATCAGGTTGTCCTAAAAGTGCACTGAAAAGCCTTCATTTGATCCCGCAGCTAGAGTACTGACAGGAACTAGAAAGAGAGGGCATATTTCTCCCATTTTGGCTTCTTTTCATTGGCTCCCTGGTAATCCAGAAATTAATTAAAAACCCTTCTCACATACAAGGTCTTGAATAATCAGGCCCCATCTTACCTTAAAGACCTCATAGTACCATATTACCCCAATAGAGCACTTTTCTTTGAGAATGCTTGCTTATTTGTGGTTCCTAGGATATTTAAAAGTAGAATGGGAGGCAGAGCCTTCAGCTTTCAGGCCTCTGTTCTGTAGAACCAGCTCCCAGATTGGATTCAGGAGACAGACACCCTATCTTTTAAGTTTAGGCTTAAAACTTTACTTTTTGATCATGTTTATAGTTAGGGCTGGGTCAGGTGACTCTGAACCCTTCCTTAGTTACACTGCAATAGGCCTGGCTGCAGGGGCTTCCCATGATGCACTAAGTATTTCTTCTTCACTCACATATTTCCACTCTGTTTTTATACACCACTCTGCATTTAACCATTAGTTATTATTAATCTCTGGCTCTCTTCCACAGTATGTCTTTTGTCCCATCTCCCTCCCCTCACCCCCAGCCCTTTGCAGCAGATGGCTGCCCCTCCCTGAGCCTGGTTCTGCTGGAGGTTTGTTCCTGTTAAAAGGGAGTTTTACCTCATGGTATTGTCTGATTGTTGAGGATTTCTCTGTATTATTGTAGGTTCTTTACCTTACAATATGAAGTGTCCTGAGACAACTGTTTTGATTTTGTGCTAAATAAATAAAATTGAACTGGTTGTAACAAATGGCTTCTTAAGTAGCTGTAGCCTTCCTATTAGCTTGAAACAGTCTGGTCATTCTCTTCTGACCTGTGACAACAAGGCATTTTTTCCCCAGGGAACTGCCGCTTGCTAGATATTTTCTTTTTCAGACCATTCTCTATAAACCCTAGAGATGGTTGTGTGAGAAATTCCGGTAGATGAGAAGTTTCTAAAATACTCATGTCTGGCACTTACAACCATGCCACATTCAAAGTCACTTAAATCACCTTTCTTTCCTGTTCCAGTGCTTGGTTTGAACTTCAGCAAGTCATCTGAAGAACAGTTATTACATATCTGAATGCACTCAGTTGCTGCCATGTGATTTGCTGGTTAGATATTTGTGTTAACAAGCAGTTGGACAGGTGTACCTAATAAAGTGACTGGTGGGCGAATTTGATGGAAACTTGCTACAACATGGCCATAACAGTTTGTCCCAGTGCTTTCACTCAGGTAATTAAGTCATGTATGCAGCAGTTTGAAAAACAGCTTGAAGAAAAACTAAGCATAATAGCTGTAATGAAGCAGTAATGAAGTGAGACATTTTTAGTTTTAGGTGTAGATGACAAATGGGAAGTTGACTGTAATAGAATCAATTTTTTAAATTTCAGATTGACTTCATTTTTATTTCTTTACTGTATCATGCATGAAACAATATACCCAGCCTAAATAGGCTTACAAGACACCAATAACAAAAAACAGAATAGAAACCAGCACACTGTACACCCACAGGTTTGTGTAAAACTCTGGTGGTCATTATAGGCATTATTCAAAAATTTTGACCTCAACATTAGACACCAGGGATGAAATGCACCTCGACAGCAGCTTCACTTTGACAGGAAAGTATCCAAACTGCTTTAAAAAAACAAAAAAACACATAACACCAAAACATTCAGTGAGACAAAAATATTCATTACAAAGCATTACCTCAGTGGAAGTTCTTTACAGAACCTTTTCATGCAAAAGAGAGCATATAAAACAGCATGTAAAACATCATTTTCGTCTTCGCCTTCTTTTCTTTTTTAGATGTGTACTCTGCTGACACACACATTCATCTTTCCACCATCACCTCTTCCAGCTCAATTTCAGCTTCCTCTGATTTGTTTGATTTGGCAGAGCAGTGACTCACAACATGTCCATGCTCATTACAACACAATTTCAGACACTATAATTCACATATTAAAATATGAAATACAGTTCTATGCCTTTGTTTTTCTTTTTTTCCTTAAAATCTGAATTAACATAGTGCAAATTGAAATACTAAAATTCTTGTTCTTAATCCCATTTAACTTTCTGTTTTACGAGGAAGTTGTTGGCATAGTGAGATACAATTGCACCTTAAAGCTCTGTGTGTAGCCTTGATACACATGTATTTATTTGTTATAAAAGATTTAATTGATGCAAAGGCATTAAAATCTCAGATTTATAGTGTGCCATTTTTGATACTCTTTGGCCAGTGACATGGAACAAAGTGCTACACCTTAAACCAAATGAGCAGTTTATTCCCAATGGAAATGATGAGAGAAGCAACATTTTTTTTGCAGTTTGAAAGAACACAGACACTGTGACAAATGATTTGTCCTGGTAATAGTTTTTTCTTTATAATCAGGACTTTGCTCATGTATGAACCTATTTCACATGATGGTAGGAAATAGAAGACAAAGCACAAAGAGGTTGAAGCAGATCAGAAAGTTTCTATAAATTATTAGTGTTGAGATGGTAGATTGAATGTGTTTGTTTCAAGTTGTCATTCTAAATGCAAATATATAAAAATAAAGACAGTAGAAATCGTAATTCAGCCCTTCCTAGTTGTCTGGAACCAAGCACCATGACCCATCTAATGTCCCATATTCTGTTTAAATAATAATAAGAGAATTACTCACAAATGTGTGGTTCTTCTTCTTTTTAAAAAAAAACCATATCCATGTTATTTCATGTTATGTATCTCATGTTACATTAACAGTGCAGGAAGCTAAATAAGAACATTTTCTTCAAAAAAACAAATTTTTGACAGTTTTCTTTTCCATTGTTGACCGCAGCCATGGCAAAAATCAAAGATCAAACTCTTTGGAGTTTAGCTGCACCTGCTTCAAGGCATATTCTATTATTATTAGCATGACATAGACAAAATAAATAACATTAAACTGAGACATTTTTGGTCAATGCTTGAAAAGCCCACAAGGGTGTTTAGAACATTTGCATTAATTCTGCTGTTAGCTCATTCATATCTGTGAGCATCTGCAACATTTAGACACCTATAATTGTGTTGTGCTTATTTACAATCACAAAGGAATGTTAAGAATATTTTTGAAAACCCGTTTAAAGCTTCCATTGCAGAGCGGGTATATAAAAGGGTTTAGAGTGGAGTTAATGTAACCTAACCATATAGTGAACATGTGAAGGTCATGGTGAACACACTCTCTACAGAAGGCCATGACCATGAAAGCTATAAAATATGGTATCCAACACAATAAGAAAGCAGCAATTATGAAGCCCAACTGCTTGGCTGCTTTGTGCTCTTTATGGATCCTCAGACTGTGGATACGATGACGTGATTGGTCAATAAACCTTTGCCATGCCTGTTTCAGAGTCATTTCATTATCTACGACTAATTAGGCATCTTCCACCCCTTCCTCGGGCCAAGGTGGGCTGCGGCTGGGGTCATAGTTGTTGCTGACACAGATGTGTATCTCTGCACGTCTGATACCTGATTGGTATCACAGACTCCGCTGACTGGGTTTGGCACTGTCACATGGCATTCATTTAAAGACGCTTGAAGTTTGTTCTCATTATTTTCACCTGAGCTAATCGCATCCTGTGGTGCTGATGGCTGGCTCTGGGGAACCTCGCCTGTCTGGTTGCTTCTCCTCGGGCGACAAAGAGCACCTTTTAGCCTTTCGTGCCATTCTGAGTCCTTTTGTTGTCATTGCAAGCAATGATGTTTGTTGGCACTTTACGCCAATTTTTCTGTGAGCTCTCGATGGAGCAGTTTTGTTTTCATCGCCATCTTCAAGGGGATATGTCTGTTCTAGAGTGTTCTGGTCTAGCAGTTTTTGTTGTTTTGATAATTTCATTAGAACCTCGCTTTCTCTCTTTGGAGACCTGGAATAATTTTTCACAGGGGTTTGAGCATTTTGTCCATTCTCATTTTCCCCAAACGAATCAGTTGGGTGAATGATTCGCTCTCTGTCCCGTAGATGTTGCCTTGCTGCCAAATAGATATATGTGTAAAACCACAACATCAAAACTGAGGGTACGTAGATAGTTGAAGACTGCAGTAATTACCTTAAACCACGTGACAAAACGAAAGTCTGTATCACACTTATTTTCCTCCTCAGGTTTAAGGTCTACATGTGTGAAAGATCTCCATCCTAATATAGGAATAATCCACATCATGGACAGCAGCCAGGCTCCGGAAATCATCACACTGGCTTTTCCCCGTGTTCGATATTTCAGGTACTTAAGCGGCTGTCTCACTGCAGACGGTGCAACTCAAACAGAGGATAAACAAGCTGAAAGTTGAGGCTGTGCTTGCAACGTAGTCCATAATCAGCCAAAATTGGCAGACAGCTCGCCCAGCTTCCATTCATCCTCCAGCAAATATACCAAGTTCAAAGGCATAACTGTGGTCCCCACAATAAGATCTGCCACAGAAAGGCTAACAATGTAGAGGTTCCCTACAGTGTGGAGGCTCTTCTCTCTCTTCACAGCATAGAGTACAAGTAGGTTCATTACGATGGTGAGAAGTGAAAGGAATCCCAAGAAGACTCCCAGCAGGATGCTGTTAATGCGATCGTGGAAGGTCAGGGTTTGATTGTTTCTCAGTGAGTCACCGTCAGGGAGTCGACTCCAGCTGTTGTTGCTGATGTTTACATAGATGCTGGCATTGTGGTGTAAGAAGTCTGTGGAAGGTGGCAAACTAGATTTCCATCATGTTAGGTGAGATGGACACCTCTAGAACCAGTCACATCTTGGAAAGCTGTTGTCCAGTGTGTCTTTAACTGAGCACCAAAGCATGAATGGACCAGCAGGTTTTAATCTATGTGCTTACATTAACTGCAAGTTGACCTTTAACTTGAGAAATGTGCATTCCTACAGTAGTGCAGGTCAGTGTTTCCACAGTCTACAGTCAATTTCGCGGTAAACCCAAAGTGTCCACATCTGGAAAACACAAACAGTATCATAGATTAGGTATCTGTGAGTCACCTGTGAGTTTTTAAACACTTTTACTACAGAAAATGGAGACACAAATTATTATTCAAAGACGAGTAATAAAACATGCCCGCAGGAAAGCTTTAGAAAACAGTCTGAAGAAAGATGAAGTGAAACATATACAATCATGACCCAGGGTTTCTACACACACATAAACATTTCCTGTAATCTTTCTACCTATGGGGTTTGGTTTTGCATTATTATTAGTCTAAAACCTCACTTCTTCCATCTCTTTCACTGTCCAGCTGGCTTTCTTTCACACTTACGCAAGGGGAGGGTGGCGAATCCCTTCAACAACACAGCAGACAAACTATGTCATAGGCGGAAAGGAGCCGCAAATATGCTGCCAGTGCTGTATGATGGAACCTTTGGATTAATAAAAGACTATTCAACACCACGTTTGATACTATGTTTGAATGTGAAAAGCACAGCATGATTTATTAAAACATATCAATATGCTACTGGAAAAGCACTTATCTAAACTGGTTGGGGTATTGATTTTTAAGAAAGCAGACTGAAATAAACCTGTTGCCATGGATGCAGATGACATTTCTGCTTGTCTTTCTGATATTAATCTGTGAAATAAAATAGGTAATTTGGCCTTTTTGGGGATCCTTGCACTCCCATGCTAATAAATCATTTGGTAGATTAACCATTTGTCATTTTGGCAATAAGATCACTTAATTTCACTTAGAACACTACTGCACAGGGAAACAACAAAACAAAACCTACAATATTAATCTTTGTCTTCTTCTTCTGCTTTCAGCCGTTCCCTTTAGGGGTCGCCACGGGGAACTATCTGCCTCCATCTCACAATGTCCCTGGCATCCTCCTCTGCATATCCTCCTTCACTACAACCATGAATCTTCTCTGTGGTCTTTCAATGCTGGAATCTGTCTATGTGTGTCCGCTTACTCACAGATGACACATACTCAGGAGAAGGAAACACATGAGGCAGTTGTTTAGTAGGCTACTTACTGGTTAGATAGTAGCAGTGGGGGCTGAAAGTTTTAGTGATGCTTTCTAATGAAAAATGATTCATACTAATGGTTTGATATTAAAATGAGTCAATCTTGGAATAAATTATGATTTTTAAGCTAGAAATCTAGATTCCAAATGTGCCAGAGAAGCTGAAGGGATTGGTCTCAGTTAATGAAATGCGGAGCTATCATGTGGCTTCTGGGTGGATAAAGTGTATTTAATAAAAGCCTCGTACTTTCACTGTAGGTCTACACGCCATTTGCTGAAGTGCAGACACAGACGGGGTAAAAATCTCAGCAGGAAATGGTTCAAAAAGCAATTTTTATGACAGACATTACCAAGAAACTACACTGGCCAGAATTTCGGGAAAAGCGAGCAGGCATGTAACACGCTGTGTTTACAGGTAATCTCTTAGATTTTGTGCTTATAATTAATTGCTTTAATTGAATCCATTCTAGTCACTTGGATCATTCCACTATCTTTCCCCCCCCCAAAAAAAACGTTTTCAAATCGGTTAATCTGACCTAAAATGTGAAACTGCAAATCATTTCTCTCTGTATACAGCCCTTGTTTATACAACAACTGCCTCCACAACACAAATATTTAGGACCCTTGCTACCGACGAAATTCACAGGGAGTATGGAGACCATAAATAAACCTGTTGCGCGAAAAGTGCGTTTTCTGCGTTTGAGCAACACACTTCTTATCACACAAAAGAGGGAAGCGGGGATTTTATCCAATAATAATTGCTAGATATGATTATCAGTAATGTCTGTCTAATCTTTTTAGAAATAATCGGAAGGTGACTGATTGGCAGTGATATTTTTGCCCTGCTGCGACCTGATGAAGCCCGTCTATCAAAATGAATAATGGCTCTCGGGTAAAATACAAGTCGGTGTGAAAGAACCACCTGTTGAGCCACATGAGGATCACACACTGAAATGTTTAGGTTTACGACACCGTATATTTTCTAAGAAGAGTCGGGCAGTAAAATGCTTTTGTCGACTGCCATAAAAAAGTTGAAGGGCTAAAAAAAAGAAAGATCTAAGTTAGGCTTAAGTGCTAGAGACAGTAGACAGTTTCATACTTGCCATTAATGCAGAGGTGCATGCCAAGGAAAGTCCTCTTATTCCAGCATGTATTCCAGGTGAAAATCAAAAAACGACTGGAGGGCAGAGGTTGGGATTGCAAAGAAAACGTCTGTCTCCTTCCACCACTCTCTCCTCGGCGCTCTCTTCTCTCTCCCCCTGGACTGAACTTTGGAGTTATGATATTCCAGTGGACAACCTACAGCTGCAATAAAAAAAAAAATAGAGTGTTGCTTGAGCGGGGTTTCACCTGATGAGATGGCGCATTTTAATTTGCAGTGACATGATTCAGTGCATGATTCACTGTACAGCACGCAGTGAGCAACTTCCATTAGGCTATACCACGAAATCTGCACATTACAGATTTCCAAAAGCCACTGGATGTTAAATACTACAGTCTGCGGACAGAGTTGCAAAACACTTGTATTTATTAAAATTTCTAACGCTTATTTAAGCCACATAATTATCAGACGAGGATGGGACATGTAACGATGATCAGCAGGGAAGAGAGACCACTAGAAAGAGGCAATGGTAACGTCAGAAATTCCTCCAATCACAAAACAGACAATGAAGTGACGAAACTGCGTGCGGTATGTGCCAGGAATGGAAATTTGTCGCGCGTCTTGAACTCTTGAACTGGGATTGGGTTTCAGGCGATCCAGTGAGCAAACCTAAAACTTTAAATGAAATTGTGTTGTTTACCTGTTGTCAGGAACGTTCGCGTTTTTTCTTTCTTTCTTTCTTTCTTTCTATCTTTTTTACATCTGAAGTCATCCTCTCTAGATATACACAGAGAGACGATGTTAGTTATTTGGGTGACTTCGTAAAAATTATAAAGTGGTTTTATGGGTGATATTCACCGAGGTTAGAAAGTTGAATTAGCAGTTATCAAGTACTGTACGTGTATGGGTGTACGGTTTTTCACAAGCAGTGAGACCTTGTGTGTGCAATTTGAGTCATCAGGGTTACTTTTGTGCAGTAGATGTGATGATTATCTGATGAGAAATGCTTTATTTATCCCATATTTGGGAAAAATCTTTATTACAGCAGTTGGAATTATGACAAATAATAATATCTACTGAAAAAAAAGCTAATCATAATATTATCAGACGGATACCTTGCTTCCAGACATACTGTATACAGTACCAATCAAAAGTTTGGACACACTCCCCCATTCAAATCAATGAATTCAAATGAATGGGTGAGTGTGTCCAAACTTTTGACTGGTACTGTATATTGTGTTATAGAGGATGACAGCATGTGCTATGAAAGATTTCCCGTATCCCCCCCCTCCACAATTTAAAAAATGTCCAGTTTGCAGCTAGAGTCAAGGAGCCAGCCTTCTAGTGCTGCTCCCTAAGTAGATCACAGCAAAGAACACTGTGCTCACCAGAATGATTGATAGAAAATTCCATAATTTTGGTGCACATATTGAAGCCTCTCAACATCCTTAGGAAGTAGAGCCTGCTCTTCCCCTTTTTGTATACAGCCTTTGTTGGTCTTCCAGTTCAACCTGTTGTTGACGGGGATGCCAGATACTTGGATTCCTCCATCATATCGACATCATAACAAAGCTGTAGTCAATCACCATCTCTCTGGTTTTGCTCACATTCAGAAGCAGACCGATGACTCCAGACCACTCCACAAAATGATCCACTAGTACTGTGTACTCCTCCACCTGCCCATCACTAATACAGCCAACCACTGCACAATCATCAGAGTATTTTTTGTAGGTACCATCACCCAGAACTGTACTGAAGGCGTGAGGTGTACAAGGTGAACAGAAATGGAGACAGCACAGCTCCCTGTGGAGCTCCTGTACGGCACATCACCAAATCAGACAGAGCACTGCTCAATCTCACATACTCCAGCCTGTCTGTCAAGTAGTCAGTAATCCATGAGATGGATGTGCCTACTGGCATTTCCTGTAGCTTCTCTCTCAGTAGCAGCAGCTTAATTGTGTTAAATGTACTTAAGAAATCAAAGGTGATCATCACCATGCAGCTGTTGCTATCTACATGGGAGAATGCTCTCTGTAGCGTGTAGAGGACTGCGTCATCCACTCCCAGATAAGCAAACAGCAGAAAGTTAAGAATTGTTTTAACCTGTAGGTTTAGGTGGCCCAAGACTCCAGTATCACTGAAAAAACAGCAGTTGTTTTTCAGCAATACTAAAATCCATGTGGGGGCTAGCTCTGGTGCTGCAGAGACACTGTAGTAATGACCTGACCTTTCTTTCATTTTGTGGGACACCAAACAGCATGCACAGCATTTAGGAATCTGTTACAGCAAAACTTGAACCTGTTCAGATCCCTGTTGACATGCACTTCACAGGGGCTGAGGCTATTTGTTGGAAACTCACACACTCACAAGAGGAAGTTGCTCACTTGATTTTTTTCCTTGTTTTTCCTAACTTTTATACATGCAAAGATGTAGCATTGACTGCATTGGCAAAGACTTCAGGACTTGGCAAGCAAAATTATATGTAAAAAAATATACGATGTTTAAATTCACATGTGCCTACTGTATATTTCTAGTATCTAAGGTGACATATGGAACTGCCTCATACAAACACATGCAAAGAATCACCTTACATCTTTCATGTTTCAGCAACAGGTTGGATGTCTGTTTATTTTCACAGTTAAGAAAAAAGTGTGGGTGGAATGCTGTACTGTACCTCTCTGTGGTGAAAATGAAAAGGCTTTAAGACTATTAAATAACTGATATTTTACAGATATCTGATATTCTCCCTGTGAAACACAGTAGTCGGTTTTCACTTGGCTGTCACTGTAGATGCTCTGTAGTATAGGTGAGAATTCAAAGTGTATTTAATTTAGTTGTTTATATCCCATTTTTTTTGCTGTCAAAAAGTTTCTATAATGTGGCAAATGAATGTATTTTTTCTCCCATTGATCTTAAAATGTAGATGAAAATGCAGTGAAATGCAACAGTAAGTACATGCGCTAAGATAAGATCACTTCCACTTCAGCTACTGCCGTATGCCTTCACTTGTTGGATGACTCCAGTGGGTGTGTCGATACTATCACACTGACCCCTCTAGACTCTGAGACATTCAGTTCGTCAAGCTAAAGGACATTTTGGTCCAGCATCTTACATGCTTCTCAGTTTTGATTTGATGCAGGGCTGAAACATCTGAGCCACAGCTGTGACATTGTACTTATTTCACATCCAAGGATCCATTAAGGAAACCACAGTAAGAATGTTAGACCCTCTCAAAACGCAAATGCCTGTGACAAACCAGAGGCTGACCAAGAGCCATGCTATGTTATTTGGACTTGTGGTGTTGCATTATATGCTCAACAATATATTTTTCAGTGCAGTGTTATGCTACATTTTAAAGACATGAGCTCTGTGTGTGTCACATGCTTATTGTTTTGAGTGGAAGTCCAGTTTGGTAACTGTATAATACTGAGAAAATACAGATTCTTGGTTAAAGAAGTATGCTTTTGTTTATCACCTCTAAGTGTTTAGAATTAATACTGTAGATAGTATGAACAAGTTTGTAGTTTAGTGTTAAAAATACTGAAGCTTATACTGCAAACGTATTAAATAGTGGTGTTGCAGATATAATAATATAGAAGTTAATTGAATGGACTTAGCAAAAAAAAAGGTTTAAATGTAAATTAACATGAGAGAACTATAAAGACATGAATTAAAACACAAAAACAACATATAAAAGTCATGCTAATGGAACAGATTAAAATTGTATGATTGTGTGCACCCAATGTACACATTTTTTCACGTTAATTCAAAATATATTTTTTATTGTACCTTCATGAGGTACACAAAACCTTCAGGTTACACTCTGATGACGTCAACTTCTCAGGTGCAGGAACTACACAGGATGTATTCCATCTTCTCTTGCGTCACACTCAGGTTGTAAATGTGACTCAGCATCTCAGAGAGCTGGTTAGCCCAGGTCCTCAGAACCTTGGTGCTGGTGCCATCAGAGCCAGCAGCTTTGTTCTGGTGTAGTTCTGCCAGCTGTATCCTAACCTGGCCAGACGTGACGGCCTAGCAGGGTTGTTTCTCACATGTGGGGTGGGGGTTTGAGCCACAGAGTTTACTTGGGAGGGAAGATGGGAGAAAGGCTAAATTACTGAAGGTAGTGAGGGTGTGTGCAGGCCAGAGTGTGTGGTGGAGGAGGCAGCAGAGGGCTGTGAAATAAACCTGATGAAGAAATTGTTCAGCTCATTTGCTTACTCCAGGCTACCCACGGGTTGTCTGTCACCTGGCTTAGGGTTCACTTGCTTCAGAATTCTGTGTTTTCTGAGGAGGAAGACTGGCTGGGCTACTTTAGAGTGGGCCTGTAGGCTGCCCTCCCAGTCAGAGGTTAAAAAAGCACGGGTATCGACTGTCCTGTTTTTGTAGATAAAATTTTTTCTTGATATCTTATTGGATGCACAAGAGTTACATATAGGTGAGCTAAGCTCACTCCTGGCAGTATCTCCCACTGACCTGGTATTCACTGCTCACCAGCTGTCTCATGTCCACCCACACCAATGAATGACTCATCACTGCAAGAGTGTGGTTTTACCCAGAACCTAAGGATGAAAACTCCACACTGTGATATGCAGTGTGGAGTCATATCACAGTCATCTAGTTTTTAAAGTGCAGCATGACACAGATCCTAGTCCTAGGGAAGAATCTATAACAGAAATACTAATTCAATTTGCTAAACCAGTACAGAGAAGGAAAAAGTTTGGATGTGGGGGGATGCAAAAGATGTTGTTACTGCATGGACATACTATGAGACCAAGCTTTACTCCAACAAAGAGACATTCATAAAATTGTGATTGATTATGCAAATATTGTTTTCTTTTTGCTTTGTTTTTTTTTTTGTTTAAATGTAGCAGCTTCTTATCAAGGAGCACAAGGATAAATGCAGGTGCTATCAAGACCTCTTTTTTTTCTGGCTCTTGTGCTCCTTGATTCCAAGTTACTGCATAAAATGTTACTGCTTTAGTAATTTCCCTGACTGTTGTTCCTGCTGAAGTGAACCTGGGTCTCACTGTATTCATATAACATCGACAATATTTTCTGGCCCTAAAATTTTGTTCCAACAGTTCCTGATCCATACATTCTGAACACAACAGCTTCTCGGTATTGCGTGCGTGAGTGTTTGGAACTCAATTATCATAATGGTGGAGAGAGCTGTCTAACACACTGCTCCACATCTCTCCAGGTGTTCAGTTGGACTGAGATCTGTTGACTTTGAAGGCCATATGATTCATATCATTTTTCGACTCCACAAACCATTCAGTGATCGCTCATGCCTTATTAATCAGGATGTTGCTGACATAAAAGAGGCCTCATTCTTTTGTCAAAGGCAGCAAGTGGATCCAAACCAGGGAAGTAAAAAATCTGGACAGTATTACAGATCCATTAGATGCCCTCACTGTAAAGTTTAAACATTTGGGTATTTCTTTCAGTACATCACACTTCCATAGAGCTGCAGATTATTTTAATTAAAATATGTGTTGCCATGTCCTTTACTAACAACCAGAATCCAAAGTATCTAATAAGAAACTCAAGAAATTAGAAAAAAGAAGGAAACACAAAAACTAAAATTCTTCACTAGAACAGGGATAAAGTAAACACAGAAAGCAGAGGCTTGATACCCGGCTCAAACTCACTACAGAATTATAAAGAAATCAAAAAGGATTTCAGTACTTAACCTGTCAAACACAAGAATTAAAACTTCAAAGAGCAGAACACACAAAAACCTAAACAGAAACCCAAACTCTGATATACTGACTAAGTGGACCTGTCACCGAGGGATGATGACATGTCCACTCATATTGTCTTATAATATTTATATTATTCTCCCAAGCAAAATAAACTTTTACTGTCAAATTATATTTTTCCCGCACGGTGACGCATCCAGAGGTCTGACAGCACAGATCAGACCTTTTTACAATTTACATGGTGTGTCAAATGATATCTAGTCTTAAATGCCTATACAGCTTTTTTGATTTAAAAAATATCCATGTAAAAATATTTTGCCAGTCATTGTTGCTCACATGCAGGGGCACACACTGCAAGTCATAGCTTAACCCTGACAGTCTGACGGAATAGCTGTTCTAAAAAGAAGTATTTCCTTTTCTAAAATGACTTTTATAGAAGTAGCAATGAGTTCATCGGTGAGAATGACCTCATTCTAATACATACTGTGGGCATTCCATCAGAATGAGCTTCTTTCAGTCACACTTTTAGAGGTAATAGATTTTTATGACAGATATTTCCTGTCTGACATAATAAGTCACATCACTTTTAGCCACATTTGTAGATGTAGCAGTGGTGAAGCCCAAACTATGCTCTGTCCGCTGACTGTGTTGCAGCTTATCAATCTGTAAGTAAAGGGTCAGGAAATACAGACATGCCAGAGTGCTACAAGAAATAGAGATACAAGACAATAATTTGTCCCTGTTGAAAGTTTCATAGCAATAGCTATAGTTCGTGAATGATGTGGTGATTGTAAACTGGCCTCAGTTACCAGACTGAGCCCAAAGTTCAGGTCATTCTAGTAGTTCTGATTTGGAAAAATGAAGGGGTTAAAAAAACGTTCTCATATTTAATGACTACAAAATTTCAGAGCATCATTAATCATCATCGTTTTAGAAACTTACTTTATGTAAATGCATTTATCTATTTCCTTTAATCAGAGTAGGGTTATTATTAGAACATGCATACATGCCAAAGATAATATGTAAATTTGACGAATGACTTACCCACATCAGTCCTTTTTGAAACCCCAAATGTAGATTAAAAATCCACATTATTTGCAAAGCAGTTGATGCAGTGTAGTGAGAAGGTCAGAATGACTGTGATTCATCATAATTCTGTCTTAACCCATCAGTTAGAGGTCAAACTTAATTATTCTATTATTTTGAGAAAAGACAAGACTGGAATTGTCTGAGCTTTGCCTGGTAATGCTCACAGTGTTAAAACTCTGTAGCAGAAATTTAAACTTCAGGATAAACATCCATTTCACTGAACAGTGTGCAAACAAAGACTAAAATATCAATCAATATTTTAACAGAAAACAAACACCATTTATGGTATAGCCATTTTATATGTACACAGAAGTTTTCAGTTGTTTTTGGTCAAATCAGACCTCTGCTTGGGGACTGTGCAGGCATGCACTTGTGAGTCTAAATCACATCTCCATCCTCACTCACTGTTAGGTTTACTGCACCTGTCACCAGCATAGCATCTGTATGTGTGATTTTGCAGTCAGAAAAGTACAGGCTTAAACCATTAAAAGAGGCTCCTGGATCATTGTTAACAGCATTTGTGAAGTGTGAACTGTTACACAGCTGGTGAGGCCATCTGCATTTAGTATGTAAAAATGGAAATGCAGCTGTTGTATGATGGAAAACACAGTTATGGCTCTTGAAAACAGAGCAAAACCTAAAACACCTGTGTGGATGTGCGCAACCTTGAATTCTTTGTTACATCTGTGTCAGAAGCAGACATGTAAAAATAACTACTGAAGTAATTCTGTGATTGCCGCTGCATACCACTGGGTGCAACAGCAAAGTCACTTTACTTTTTAGGAAAATAAAAGCGTCGCCGCTATCCCCGACCTCCGTTACAGGAAAAGCTGTGGGTGAGGAGGTGAAGGAAAGAAAGAGTCAAAGGAAGTAAGGGTGGGAGAATTCAGTGAAAGGGTAAAAACAAGAATGAGAAGGGAAAAAAAAGAAGTAAGGCACAAAGAAAGTCATCAGGTGTGTGTGCTTGTGTGTGTGTGTGTAGGTGGGGACTTCTGGAGAAGATAAGACATCAAGGTAATGGCAACCTAAAATAAATGCCAAGAAAGAAGCAACAGTTGTGACAGCCCATGGCTTCCAGATATTGAACTTCTGGACTCCTTTGGGAAAATACCATCATTCAATAAATGCCAAATAAACAGTCAGGTAACTCTGCTCTATGTTCATAAAAATGGATGGGTTGAATTTATTCAAGAAAAAGGAAGCCTGCCATTGTTTACAGACTAGTAACAACTAGTTTGTCTCCTTGGAATCCAAAGTAAAAATAAGCCAGATCCCAAGAACACTGTGATAGTTATGGAACAAATGAGCTGACAAGTATTTTATATTATAATTTTGTTTTTAAAAGAATTTTATTTTTGTTCTATTATCCATAGGAAATGCATGAATGCAGTCACCAGGATGCAGAATGTACATCATTCAAGGTTTAAACTGGTAATGCAATATCCGATGATTTTATAGAAATTACAAGGTTTTCTATTTCTGGTGCACAGCTGTGTATGAGTAATCACATTTCTTATCTATGTGTGTGCGTGCATGTGTGTGTGTAGTGTCTGTGCATGCATAGTGAATGTGTGTATTCAGTTGTGTCTATGAATGAGTAGATCCTGCATTTTATAGAAAGCCTTCTTAACCACGATGGTTCTACAAAGCTCGCATGCAGACACACACACACACACACACACACACACACACACACACACACACACACACACACACACACCATTTTCAGGCATACTACCATACTAGGTACTGGCCTCCATTTTCTCATCAAGGGGTTCACTCTCTTGCCCAAAGACTTCAGCATGTGATGCCGAACCTCGTTCTACCACAGCAAGTGTACTCATAATGAGTATGTTGCAGGTCTTGCTAATTTTATTAACGCCAGTCAGTACTATGGCAACCCATAATAATTCATAATTAGAGATTGCTGGGCTAGTTACAGCTCATTGTTGCGTGGGCTCATAATATTTATAAAACAAAGCCAGATGCTTCTGATAGAAATCTGTCACTGGCCACAGACATCAGATTTATTATTTAAGGCACCAATTCCTTTACATTTTTTTCCTTAAATGTAGATCTATGTCCTCGTTACAGGATTTGATCACAAACACTGAGATTATCAACATGCTTTACGTTTGGGTATTTTCTTTAAGGTAAAAGCGATATTGCAAGTCTCGAAGGACACTAAGCTGTGTTTTGTAGGTCAATAGTGACATCTTCTGGTTAGCTCTGTACCTGCTGAAATAGAAGCACCTCTCTTGTGCTGAATGTCATCCATTATATAGCACTGAAAAGCTCATAATGCAAATAAAATCATTTTATAGTGGCTGGAATCAATATAACCTTCAATAAAGTTTTTTTTGTAAAACTTAAGAACAGTTAGATAACGTCACTCACTGTAAATCAAACCAACCAGTGAGAGGAAATCACAGCTACTCACACATGGGTTGTACTCACCTGCACTGGGAATTGACTTTGCTACCTTTTGTTCAGCATAGGTGCATGAAACCATCAAGTGCAAATGTCAGCACTCTATGGTAAACAAATATGTGAACCTTAAAAACACTGCAGTAGAGAAGGAAATGTCAGGTGATGAATCATTGCACTGAAACAGAAGAATTATTTGATGCAAAGGTAGGAACTGTTGTTGACCTTCATTTACTCCCCACTCTTTACCTTGTTTCCATCCTTTTCCTTCATTCCTCCTCATCTATTCCCCCCTCCCTCCACTAAAACCCTTCCTACACTTCTGACAGTTTTTTTTTTTGCAATATTTTTGTGAAATATTTCAGGATTTTATGGAATAGAGGCATTCACTCAAAATATAAGCATAAGGTGCACATGAAACCAGTTTCTGTGGCATCACAATTATTTGTAATCCTTGTAAGAAAGCTGAAGCTCACATTGCATATACTGTATAATGTATTAATGTAAAGATTAATCGATTTTGTCAATATAAACAAACATTTCATTAAAGGGATTTTTAAGTTATAATTATCACACTGCTGCAAATGCGACCTTTCAATTAATGCAACACACTGCTACTTAAGTTACTTAAGTAGGAGAAGACTTTAAAGAAAAACTGTAACTTATACTCTACACATGGTGTTCTAAATACTTTCTTAGTATTGTAATGGGGATGCAATGCATGCAGTGTACCAAAAATGACCCATGGTTATATCTCCAGATTATTGTATTAGTTAAACTAACTGTCCTAACTTATAAAATGTTAGGACCTTGAGAAAAATCATTTCAAAAATAATTTCACCTCACATGATGATTCATAAATAACTGCTAATATATCTATCAAAAACTGTAGTGTAGAATGGAAAAACTGCAATGGCCACTGAACTGCACTGTGCAATTGTAAATCAAGTCAAATGAAAGTATGTTAAATTTGTATTTAGGTACCATACTGAGTTAGCTGCATTTTATCATTGGAGTGGGTGTTAAAAAAAGCATATGTCCTTCTGAAGTGTCCTTGTGCAAGACACTTAATCCTTAACAGCCCAAGTGATTTGGATTTGTAACAGCTGCACTATAGCATGAACCAAATCCATTCATCCAAATGTCATCCAAATTTACTGTATGTTAACATGTTATGTGAAGACGTAGTCACGTTTTCCTGATAGACATCGATCAAAAATACACTTCAGGACGTAAAAGAAGAAAACCTTTTTTTCTTAATGCCAAACTATTTTGTCTCATTGTTGAAGTTGTTTTTCAATTAAAATGTGCAGGGTAAACGCAGCAATTAGAATAAAACGATTACAAAACACATTCTCTGACATGTTTTGTCAGCCAGGCAATTTAAATAGGGTCATCAATCTGCCTTCCAGTTCACTTGATTTCAACATTTTGTCAGCGTGTCAGCATTTTTCAAGCTGTGCTGCATCTGATAAGTGCCTTTGTCAGGCTGCATATCTGAGCCCTCTTCAGCAGCAGTCTTTTTGCTGTTGTTGAGGCGAGGCGACTGGCATTTACTAGAATGACAGAAGCATACTTCATATGCTCTCTACATCATCTTCACTTTCCTTTTTTTATAAACCTCTCATCAGCTTCCCTCTCTCTGGCTTACTCATCCTCCCTCGCCTTCACCCCATCTCTCTCTCTCTCTCTCTCTCAAATCCCTCCTCTCTTCCACTTAATTTTCTCCAATTTACTTCGCTTCCCCCACCTCCTCTACTCTCACTGCCTTCCTCCATCCCTCAGTCTCTTGGGCATTTTGCAGTCACATAGTCAGGCATGTGAGGTGAAGGACTTATGTAATCTGCTCTCTCCATACATTCTCTCTTTTTTGTCTTTTTTGTCTGTCTTTCTTTTGTCTGTCTTTCTCTCTACAGTGGTGCCAATTTGATAATAATGTAGAGGCTACAGAAGTCAAATATACCTCTCGTCTTTGTGTGAAGGAATCCAATTGTAAATGCATGTGCAGACTTTGCAAATGCAGACAGCTACTGTAAACTGGATCTATTGTTCACCTGTCAGTCAAAGTAATCTGGTACTTAATACCCTTCAAATTTGGTACCCAATTTAAAGTAACACTGTATTTTCCTTTTAAATTAACTCAGAAATTTTAAATAATACTTTATATATTTTTTCTATAACAAACAGCTGAAGGCACTATTATAGGGCATTATGTGCAGCACTGATGAGTTACAAATTATTTTTTACACTTGAAATATCAAAAGAAAAAAAAAAGGCCAAACAAAATAGAGGCTTTATCTATCCCGGGTAAGCAGAAAAAGTGAGGTGTTAGCATATTGGATAATTCCATCCAACAAATAGCCAGCAGTGTGGATGTAGGCAATATGAAGTCAAATCCGTCTGATAGGTAGCAGAGAGGCTAATCATGCATGTCAATCCATCCTGAAATTCAATTTATATTCCTCTAGTGATACCTCTGAAAAACCTGGTCTGCATGAGAAGTGTCTCATGTGGGAACTTTAGGGTACATGAGCTCCAGAATGTTTTTAATTAAGATATTCTTAATGTGATAGTCTCAATCACAGACAAGTTAATATGTATTTCTAACAGTATATAAATTGCAGTTATGAATTCATATCTTTTGAGAAAGGCTAATTGCCTTTGAGGTTATTTGCTACAAAGGCTAATTAAAAGACCAAATGTGATGAGAATATTAAAGTTACACCTTTGAAAAACTTTCAGCAGAAATCTAAATAATGTCCAAACTTTAATTACTTATAGGACCTCCTAATCAAAAGTTATTTATTAAAAAAAAACATATTTGCACTTTTTCCATTGTAGCACTGGGAATTTTCATTTGGGCAGTTGTCCATTTTACTTCCACCTGTTAATCATTAGGATAGATTATGATAAATAACTAGAGCATTTGTTTACTTTGCTACGTTATACATTTATTCAAATACATGAAACAGGCCAAGCCATGTTGGCTGATGGACAAGAGCTTCTACTGACACTCATTTCTAATGGTTTTAGAAAATACAGCGCATAATGCAAATTTGAATGAGAGCGCATGAGTGAGTATCTCGATGTGGGTGTCCGGGTGGTGGATTGATTTGAACCCAGGGGCAGTCCTGGAATAGACAGAGTCACTCATCTGTTTCTAATGAAGAATAATGCACTGCACTGGACACAGAAAAAGCCTTGCCTCGACACATCAAACACACACACTTGTACATGACAAACATATTGGTGCACACAGCCATGCATTGGAGACATGCACCTGCACCTAATGCCCATAACCTCATGAACAGTGATGAAATGGCAAACAATGGCAAACCCACTATTAAGCACAATTAGTTACAGCTTTTAGCTCAGGGGTTGGCAACATTTATTTTTTCTAGAGAGCTATACTGACTAGCACTGGATGATTGAAGTGAAAAAGGACAGTGCTGAATTATGCTAACCTAAATAAATTTGATAATTTTCTGTTAACTTATAATATACAAGAGTTGGGATATGTAGCAAGCTGCAGTTCATCACAAACTCAAAGTTTGTGCAAATAAGTGAAACACCCTCTTTTGGAGCCTAGTTAAATAACAATAAAAACAAATTCAGTTTGAAATACAAATGAATTTGTTTTGGCATGCAAACCTTAGTGTTTCTGTGTTATTGTTGTCCATACAAAGAGATCGCAAAACCACATTTAATTAAGAAAAAGATGAAAACACCATCCTTACATTGCTTCTATTCACAGTGAAGTTTAACACTGTGTAGGAACAGCTAGGGTAATGCTAAGTGGTTCCTCCAGTGACCGCTTGAAGCTGACTCCAACAGCAAATTGATTTCCAAAGACTCTCATCTTAAATAACATTTAAAAAGTAACTTTATGGCCTGGTACAAAAATATGGTTTTGGCAGATAGGTGAATCACACATGTAGAGTTTATGTCTGGATCTTGCTAAGGAAGCTTGCTAGACTTAACTGATAACCACAGACTTTATATAAAATATGGAGCCTTAGCCCTACATTTCTTCTAAAGGACAGCAGGGGAAACAAGGACATCCAGTTATACGTGACCCCAGTAAACACTTTTCTGATGAGTTTATGGTCTCAGTTGTTAGTTTAATGTCATATGAATACAACATGAAATTAACCTTGTAAAAGACATATAATGCAAAAACTAATTAAGAGAATTTAGCCACTACTTATAGTTTGCTTCTACTGTGACTCTGAGTAGCTTAGCAATAAACTACATGCCAGCCAGCACCACTCGTGAAGGAAAAATCTGTTCAAGTTTAGTAATTCTGTAGTAAAGAAGCTTTGCTTTATGGTAAATGTTGGCATTTAGAGTTATCATTTATAACATTCGACTGAAATAACATGGCTGTTCGTTGGTAACCTCCTGAAGCTACATTTAACCTACTTTGTTTGAAAAACCACCTCGTCTAAGAGGGGGATGTAAATGGAAAAGGCAAAGATACTTCAGCACATTTGTGTAACCATGCAGCTCCTCCCTGCAGCTGCATAGTATACACTGCAGAATTATTACAGTGTGTGTCACTGCTGATTTCATTTAGTGATGAAGGTAATTAGGATGGTCAGGCATGGTGGGACTTAGCTGTGGAGTTTTAGTCAAATATTAAAATTCTGACCAGTGAAATGAGCTTATGTCATTCACACCAAAGAAAAGAAGAAGACTCCTAAAGCAGGATGTACAGTAATGCCTAATACTGTTGTACTAAGAAAAACGTCTACAGGGATTTATTTTTTATTTTGTATTTTTCTTACTTATGTCTAAAGGATCATGATTGTGGCTTTCTCTTTTAATTGTTGCTTTTGACATACAGGGTAATTTGATCCATCCTTACTTTACCTTTCTGCATCCGTTTTTTACTCTCTTGCCCCTTTTGGAACTGTTGTCTGTCTTTGCTCTTTTACACTGCTCTGCATATCATTTTACACAATCTGATGCTGCCATGTTTGGGTTGTATCCTCTAGCATCATCACTAATTTAGCCCAACAAGCATCACTTCAACTAACCTGTTAAGCTGCTGTGATGTCATAACTTTGTAACTCAGGGAAAAGACATATTTGCCTCATTGACTTTTGGTTTCAAACAGGGCACAAACCCAAGTCTCCCTGTTAAAAGCATCTGACCCATTTATCTGCTGGAGACCTCTTTATTGCTCTTTAGACTGTAGTCTTAAACTGTGCATAAAAGCATCTGTAACATCCCCTATTGGTCCCATTTCTGAAAGTTCAAGCAATGCATTTTGGCCACTGCTACCTGTCTAAAGTGTGGCTCCATAGTGTAGTGGTTTACACATTTGCTTGCCAAGCAAAAGGCTGCTGGGTTGATTCCAGCTGGAGACACAAATCCACTTTGGGGCTGCATCTGGTGTAAAACTCTGCCAAATCAAACATGTGGAGCTACCGGCTATGGAGATCCCTTGTGATAAGGGAACAGATGAAACTAGCTTACTTTAGCTGTTTTAAAACCAGAAATCACAAGCGAGGCATGTATATGATCAAGGAACAGAGGGACAATGCATGCTTGTGCCTATCATTCAGAAGATAGGCCCACGCTACAGAGTTCCCTGATTTATCTTCTTTACTTTAGACCATAAATTAGATGGTACCTCTCCCACAGACCTTTACGAAATTAGATTTTTTTTTGCAAGTTGAGTCACCCTGTGCTGGCCATTAAAAGAAAGCAGACTCAAAGCACTTCCACAGTGGCTTTCCAGAACCAGAAGCTATGTTTATAGCTAGCACCCTTTAACAGGGTGAGGGGTGGAGATGAAACTCCATCACCTCAAATGACTGGGCCATGTACTGAGGATGGACAGTCAGCATATCCCTAAAGTAGCATTGCGATGGACGCCACCTGGTAAAAGGAAACACGGAAGGCCAAGAACAACATAGTGAAGGACGGTGACATCAGAGCTGCAGGAGATTAACCTTACCTGGGGTGAAGTGCAACATGTGGCCAATGACGGGAACAAATGGAGGCAGCTGATAGCGGCCTTATGTCCCAAAAGGGATGAAGAGGACTAAAAAGAAGAAGAGACCCTTTAACAGTAAGGTAATTTGAAGTGTTTTACATAAAACATGAAAGGCATTAAGCGAGTACAATACATAAAAGGACACGGGAGACAAAAGTGCTTTCATTGTGCATTTTTCTGTTACATGCAGGTTATAGAAACATGAAATTGCCATTTTTGGGTAAGTCTCTAGTGATCCTTGACCCGTCCTGGTAATCTTTCAGTTATACTGGGGTTTTAGTATTGTTCTGGTCTTTTCCCCCCAGTGTTATGATGTTGAAGGAACAACACCAACACAGATATCAGATATACACACAAACAGTGCAGAACATCTTCACACAGTAAAACATTCAGCTATTCATAATACAAATAAAATTACCTTGTATCCCTTCTCTAATGATGAGCATGTTTTTGTTTTGTTTTTTTTTTGCCTTACATGTTATCTCAGCAGCACAGAAATTTAGAGCACATAACAAAACAAACACGCATAGAAATCACCAAATGCATATAATTGCACAGTTTTGGGAACCAATGACCTTCAAGGCATGTCTTTCTGGTCTCACAAATTTATAAAGCTTGATTGTCCTGAGGCTGAGACATTATCACACACTATATGGCGTGTGTGTGTGTGTGTGTGTGTGTTTGAGAGAGGAGAGCGAGCAAGAGAGCGAGCAAAAGGGAGGGAGAGAAAAAGAGAAAGAGAGGAAGAAAGAGAGAAAGGCATTATCTGTGCAATTCCAAGCCCTGTCCGTCATGTGGCAGTGTGCAGTTTCGTAGGAGCTGCTGTCACAATGGAGCAGAGCCAGTCAAAGTCAGCCTAATCCCTCACACACACACACACACACACACACACACACACACACACACACACACACACACAGATATGTCTGGTCTTTATCTCTGTGTGCAGCTTGAAGCTTGCAGCCTGCCTCCCCCCTGTCCCTCCTGCGTTCTCCTGCTCCTCTGTCTTTGATGCCTCTGTGGAAACACAGGACCTGCTAATGGAGACAAGAAAAAGGCTTTTCACTACACTACCTTCTTGTCATTCATGCCAATTCATTACAGTAATGTTTGAAAAGGAGGGGGAAGGGTAAAATAGATTTGCTGTGTCTGGTTTTCTTTCCAATTTCAAAAAATTGTGTGTTGGCACTACACTGTGACAAATGTTGCAAATGACAAATAATCATAACAAAATGGTTTTGATGTTTGATGACTTGTTAAAGGAGAAACTGAGCAATGCTTTGTTTTTATTGCCTTGGTATATGCAAGAAAAAAATGTTTTTACTTTTATTTAGCAAAATGGTCATACCCTGTTATACCTGTTCTATTTTTTTTATTTCCTGAGCCAGGGAACAATAACTAACATAAAAAGTTCATTTGATTTGCAAGAGCATCTGAGTAATTGAGTAAAAACTCACAAGACAGACAGATTAGCCAAGATTGCATCTTTGCTCTTTTTTTTATATTTGCTTTATTTCGTGGTCCATCATCCTCTTCATGCATGTTTTTCTTAATTTACATGAAAACAATTTTCAATCAGAGTGGTCTTATAATTTGTGTCCATGGATGTGAAATAAGTCTACATTTAGAGGCTAGTTTGGTGATGCCCTAAGTAATTCTCCTCCTACATGGAACTAATTATTTTTCTTTCTTATTATGACTTTCACACTCCAGTTAGGTTTTGATTTATTGTTTGGTTAGGGTTAGGCACCAGGCTCTTTTATCTTTAATTTAGGCTTAAAACTACTTGGTTGGTTTCTAAGCCTGTTGAAATACATTAAATAAATGTCATCCTGTCTGTCTTGCTCATGCACATGAGTAAATATGATACTGTGCAAAAGTCTTGAGTCACCCTTCATCTCTTTAAATTCTGCTTGGAAAATGGAAAATCGTAATATTGACTCAACACAGTCTCAACTTTCTTAGGTAGCTTTCTCATAATTTCTTTAAGTAGTCTCCAGGAATAGTTCTCCGGGCTTCTTGAAGGACATTCAAAGCTCTTCTTTGGATGTTGGCTGCCTTTTTTCCATCCTTTGTCACGATGATCCCACGCTGCTTCGATAATGTTGAGGTCTGCGCTCTGGGGAGGTCAGCTGATTTTGGTCCACTGTGCATGTTTTTTATCCAGGTATGTTTTACTACAGTGGCAGTGTTTTTAGGGATCATCATCATGTTGAAATATAAAACTGTTGCCAATGAGATGATTTCCAGATGGTATTGCATGGTGGATCAAAATCTGACAGTGCTTTTCTGTGCTCATAATTTCATAAATTTTGACAAGATCCCTAACATCACTGGCTGAAATGCAGCCCCAAACCACAAGTTCCACTATGTTTTACAGATGGCTGTAGATGCTCACTGTTGTTCTCCAGACTTCCTCTGTACCTCCTCTGTGATGACACTTTGGTGAACAGTGCATGGATCAAGTGAAGGGCTAGATGCATCTCTCCGGTCCGGTGTTAGATCTCTGTGGGATCCCCCCCCCTTAAAAACATGAATTTCAGATACTTTTACACTTTTTCAGCTAATAGCTCTTTGGTAAATCACGTCATTTGTGCCAAAATACTATTTTATGCCTGTCAAACTTTGGCATTGTTTATAGATTTAACTAAAGAAATGGGAAGAAAATTTTTTTCCACTTGGCTGCTAGTAACAAAGCGCCTCAAGAAACAATTTAAAGTTGGTTCTTTGATAAGTTGTCTGTTATGTGTTAACACAACAGTGGTTCACCCCATGAGCAAGGTGCCTTTTTTGTGCTTGAATGATTCATAGGTCTTTGTTAAGTGTCTTAACAAATAAACAAACATTCCTGTGAAAATGGTCAGGTATAGATACTGGACTGAAAATTTGTGAAAAAATAACCAATGGCTAAATGAAAACTTCAAAGAAAACCTTTAGAAATTCTGGAAAACTACTGACCACTTTAAAAATTACTATAAAGGCTGGCTGCTTGGAAGCAAAAAAAAAATTAATAAAGAAGACTCATTTTTGCTTACTATGAAGATTGTCTTATCACTAAACACTAGACCAGCCTTTCTAATGCCCTTGTGGCTTATAAGGAGCAAGTGTCTTCATTTGGGTCTCACAATCTTGTGATAAACCTTCAGAGTGAAATGGCTATTGTATTTTAGTGCCTATTGTTTGTTAATAGTCTGATAATGGTGTCCACATTTAGAAACCAAAACGTATTACATGACCACCGAACACGGCAACAACATACACATATCCACCCTTCCAGACAAAGATGCTTGTTGTCCTCCTGTCACAAAATCAGAGTCAGTGATGCTTACTGTGCTGTCAAATTCATTTTTGTAGACATTTCCTTTCTACCTTTTGTGGCTTTTATCCCACCTCATCTTGAACTGTCCCCCCCGTGCTTTTCAGTACAGCACTCAGCATATTTTATTCTGACTGTTTATCATAACAACAAGGAAGGTGATGGATTTCAGATTATTCAAATGTGATGTTGACGTTGTGTTTACAAGGTAAATATATCAAGATGGTTTGCAATTTTGCCTCTGTATGAAATATTCAAAATCTCAGAAGAATGCTAATAAGATGTGTAAGCAAGGACCCTATGGTGAAAGGATTTGGAAGAGTATGTGACCTACTTGGTACAAAATTGAACGGCGGTATATATGGCAATATAATTTGTATATATGCGGTTTTTATGTCCCATGGATGACTGAAATGCATTTAAGATCATTCTTCAAAAAACTGCCTAAATAACTGACCACAGTCCGCCCTCAAAGAAAATCCAATGGAGCACAGAACAGAAATTATTATGCAACGTATTTCTAAGTGAGTCATTGCTCCATGCTGCCCTGTTACTCACTTTAACCCCTATGACCTAACTATTGCTCTACCCAGTATATCATTATCTTAATCATCTTAAACAAAACCTTTACCTTCTTAACAAAACCAACCAGCTAAATTATATTAAATTATTATCTAAATTATATTTTTTTCAGTAAAGATAATCACTAGAAAAGCTGTCAACCTTCTCCTGGAACAGCAGTTGTGGAAAAAAAGGTTCCTGGGACCAAAGGTATCATTACGTGGTATGGACTTTGCCAAGTTCTCAGTGAAGAGTCAGAGCCTATTTGTTGACCCAACCTCATCTCTTTTTGACTTTGTAGTTCACAATGTCACAATCAACCCTTACTTGACAGCTGACTGATAGAAGTGATGCTCACTATTTTTCTTAGGAAGACAGTCTCTTTGACCACAGATAAGAATTTCGCTTCAAGCTGAATTTCTGGCTTTATGTCCAGGTGATGAATCAGTCCGATTTTGAACATGCATAACTTGCCCTAATGACGTAACTCGCAAAGACACTGTTTGGATTATGTTATTTTTAAAGCCAGGGTGATGATATGCTCTCTGCAGGCAGATTTCATTCAAAATAAACATGTCTAGAAGTGACAGCTGTCCTGTAAGTCAAGGAGGATATGGGGTAAAATTGTGTCCTGACCTTTATACTTTCAAAATAATTTGTTAGTCTTTGTAGCTTTAGGTCAACAAACATGTGAGTCTTGACTGAAGGAGGGCAGGGGAGGTGAAGTTCTTAAAATGAAGAACAAAGTAAAAACCATGGGCTATTCCTTCAAACCTCTTGAAAACCTTTATGTTCAATTCAAAAACAGAATACAGTGCATGATATATTTACAGAAAATGGAAATGGATGTGGAAGTCAGAACAAATGGATCATTGCACAAAGCATCTAAGACTACAGTTTATAACATTTATCTTATTTAAGCATAGTGACCATATATTAAAACCCTAACTCTAATTGTACCTTAACAATATGATTGATTAAGCTAGGGTTTTGATGTTCTTGTACAATTTCAGTACAAATGTGTACAAAGCATACCACTCATTTTTTCATTATTGTTTTGCCTTAAGAACAAAGAAACCAGTAATCACATGCATTGTTGAGATTACTGCAATTGTCACAGCTTTTACTAAAAAAGGAGTAATCAAGACTTTTCAAATTTTGTTATGGTCACACACCGGGAAGCACTGAGGTCTGTTAAATGCTGAATGAGTATGGAATTAAGAAATATATAACTGTTATATGTTAAACAACTACAGTACAGTGCAAAAGAGAAATGGATTCAGAGAATTTTTTTGTAATCTGCAAACATACATGGAAATGGAGTATATAAGGCAACAACAAATGAACCCCCCCCCCACACACACACACAAAATTCTAATGAGCCTGAAAATATGTGGTATGGCCACCTTTATTCTTCAACCCAGCCCAGGAATAGTTCTCCGGGCTTCTTCAAGGACATTTCAAAGGTCTTCTTTAGATGTTGTCTGGCTTTTGTTCCGTTTTCTGTCAAAATGATGCGAGACTGCCTCAATAATGTTGAGGTCCAGGTTCTGGGGAGGCCAATCCATGACAGTTCTATTTGTGGCCTGCCTCTTATTCTTTTGTCCTCCACATGTCCAATTTACTACAATTTCTTAAGGACAGATTACATACCATGCTGAGATATGCCAAGTTTTTGGCATATCTCTTTGGGAATCACCTTGTTGGCGCAAAAATTGGTGCCTTCCAAACTGTGATATCTCTGGCATTTTTCATAGATTTAACTAAAGAAATGTGAGACAGGCTGCTAGTAACTAAGTTCCCAAAGGCACAATTTAAAATTGGTTCTTTGCTAATACTCATAAAAAATAAGTGGAACAGCAGCCAATGTTTCAAAGAAAAGCCTTGAAAACCCTTCAGAAAGCCTGGAGAACTATTGCTCAAGACCACTTTCAAAAATTGTCTGGCTCCTTGGAAGCCAGACTTTGTAGTAATCACTTTTGCACAGTTCTGCAAGTGACTCAATTATGCGATTTAGACTTGTAATCTTCAAAACCTGCATTGGCTCTTATTAGCATGCAGAGAGAAAAATGGCATGTAACATACAGTCTGTCATAACTCAGAATGAACAACCCCAAAGCATGAAACAAATCAAATAGGTAAAGTAAGTTGAAGGCTTGGTTCAATAATTTTTTAGCATTTTTATTTATTTATTTCATTGTTTTGAGAGAATAAGGCTGATTGGGGAGGTGGATGCAGGTGAGCAAAGAGGTGACACTACTGAGCAGGTGTGAATGGCAGGTCTAAAGTGTCAGGAGAGTTAGATTACAGGAACACAGACATGTAGAGGAAATGAATGGCAATATGACAAATGCTGACAATGACATACAAAAGAATCTATTAACATGTTTTGTTCCATTGATATACATGCTGAATGTTTTGCCGTTTCTTTATTTCTTTTCTCATTTGCATCACAAATACATGAAAAAGTGCCACAGACTGTAAAGCTCATATGTTCGGTGACTCAGTTTGAAACTGTAATCAGTGAAATCAGCTGCTGCAGTGTTCACTGTTGGCTGGAACGGAAACTAGCAGACTCTTGAGCCTCAATAGCATATGATTGAAAACCTCTGGGATTATGCTCACTGTGCATCATGAGGCTGATATTTTTGCAAAGAGCAAAGCGCGTGCATCGGTTAGCCAACCAAATCTATGACTCAAGACTTTTGACACCTAACACCTCTAGTTTAGTTTGTAATATCTTATTTATATTACACAAAATACTTTTTAACTTTGGGGTATTTAATTTAACACTGCACCTACCTTGAATGCATTAACATATTTTTTATATAGAGAGTTTGCCTTTTCTTGATTTCAGATTTATATTTTAATTAAGTATCTGTGACAAAGAAATTTCCTATGGGATTAATAAAGTATTGTGATTCTGATTTTTATCCATAATAGTCATTGTGAATCTGGTGTGAATCCTCCAGGCTTCTAAATCTGCAAACCTGCTGTATTTATATTAGAAATGTCATATTACTCTCGCATGAAATTAGCTTTGTTGCTAATTTCATACTTAAGCAATTCTTCTTCTACACCCTAAAATACATTCACTGAGAAAGCTACTATTTCTTTTGGCTCACCTTTGATGTAATTTGTTTTAGTATAGAAGGCAAATACACAATTAAAATATATGCACATAAAAAGCAAAAATAGTGAAAATATCCAATAATCATTAAATTTACATTTTTGTGATCACAAACCTCTTAACACAGGTTTAGGATAAGGAAACAATGTTGCATTAAATGTGAGATTAGACCGAGGTAAATGTCTTTTTGAAACCGCCCACATTGCTTTTTATCTTCTCATAAAATATGGTATACACATGTGCTTGCTATTCAGAGGTTAAAAAAAGTCATTTTCCTAGAATAAATAATAGCAATCAATTCACATTATGTTATAATAGTGTTGTCACTGGTGACCTGCGTAAATGGTGGCAAAACATTAATTGTATGAAGGAGAGGGACAACCTGCTATAAACCAGAGAGGCCATTCAGCTGAGGTACTGGGGCACCCCTGTCTCCCTCTGGAGCAGTAACAAACCTTGCTAAATGGTGAGCCTGTTGAAGGTGAATGAAGTAGCACAGGAAGTTTGTGTGAAATGTGTGTGTTTTGTGGTCACCTGCTGGCTCCAGTGACACAAGGGATTTTGTTTTGAAAGTGACAGATTAATTAATGGTTCCTGCTCTAGCCTGAATTCACCAGAGTGGAGTTGGGTTGTATGTGAATGTGCTAAAAAGACCATGATTGTGTTTTCAGTGAATGGTGAACTGAGCCAATGGTACTTGCAACTGAATAATATGACATGAGCATTACTCATTCTGACAAAAGCGAATTGACGCCGTGAAGTGTTTGCACTTTATTTGATACACTCTAAACAATACAACTTGTTCCACTGAACCAGCGGTGTATGAAACAACAAAGTCACCAGTGTACTGTTGTAACGAGTCCACGTGAACATATATGAGTCAGTGTTGTGTAGCAGTGGGCTGCTGTTTCTGGGCTGTGGGCAATTTGCATTTCACCATTATGCTCTTGTCCTTTCATCTAATAAAATTGAAAGTAATATTCATATCTCTACTCCCTAAAGAAGCTCTAATATTTTTTCTCCTCCTTCCATAGAAACTGAAGTCAGGTGATTGTACCAACTGCGTAGTAAAAGAGAAAGCTTTTCTATCCACCCATTGTTCAGTTAAAATAAAATAAATCATTATTGAATTTAGCACAATAATGTGCAAAAATACTGCATTAAAAAAACAAACTATAATATTACTACAGTAATGTGTTACTTTGGAATTTACACCCAGTACTGTTGGCGACTAATAAAAATGTTTGAACAGCTGCTGCACAGATTAACACATTTTCATGAAATCTTGTATGACAGACTCCTCGGGTGATGCAGAATATGGAATTTGAGGATCCCCTTTCTTGCCCTTCTTGCACCACTAGTAGGGCAAACTTTCATTTATGCAGTCAAGAATCTAAACATCTACAAGATGGACAATCGCTGGAATTTGTGCAGATTTTTTCCAAGAAGAAGTATCCTATTGACTATGGAGATTTCCTCTATCTCATTAAGTTATTGTTTTTCAATTTACTTTTAAAAGTACTGGCCAGTCAGCCAGCTTTACGAATACTTACAGCACACAGTGCCATAAGTATTTGCCCCTTCCTGATTGATTGATTGATTTTTTTTGTGTATTTGTGACAGATCAAACAAATTTTAATATTGCACAACGATAACCCGAGTAAATACAAAACAGAATTTTTAAATTATGATTTTGTTTATTTAGGGAAAGAAGCTATCCAAACCTACCTGGCTCTATTAGTAATTGCAGCCTAAACATAATAACTGATTGTGTCACCCTTGGTAGCAGAACTGTAGCCAAGTGTTTGTGATAACTGGCAATGAGTCTTGTTGAGGAATTTAGGCTCAGTCTTTTTTGCAGAATTGTTTTAATTCAGCCACACTGGAGAGTTCTCTAACATGAATGGCATTTTTAAGATTAAATAACTTTTTCCACATAGGGCCAGACAGGTTTGAATTTTTTCCAATAATACATTAAATAATTTTAAAAAAAACCCACACATTTTGTATTTACTCAGGTTCTTTGTCTAATTAAAAAATGTTTGATGATCTAAAAAAATATGTATGACAAATGTGCAAAATACTTTTTTGCAGCACTTTATGTTTTGCCTGCAAAACATATCCAAGTTAACATTTTCATGTGGCCATAGTAGCATGCTGATATTGCCATTTAGCTCAAAACATTGAAGTACAGCTAGACATGAAAATGAAATCACATACAACCAGAGAGTGGTTCATAAAATGCTGAAAAAAGCACAAACAAATAGGATTTATCCTTATTATTAACCAGTAGAGATTCCACTATTATTGCAAAGTAATTTTGCTATTGGTTTTATGTCTGTACATATGTTTATAGTAACAACAGTAAGAAGAACAATGTCATACTTTATATTTATTATGCAGTGCTTAATAATGTTATGAAATAAGCTAGCAGAAAAGGCAGAAATCATTTTTATCCATTTCCCTTTGGTCTGTTTGTAATTTTTTTTTTTATGTATTCAAATAGCCAAATGCCTAAAATGTAGGAAGAAAAACTTGTATAATTGAGCACACTGTCAACATCATTAAGAATTAGTTTCATCATAGTCTTCTCTGATGGAAACATATTTTGCAGCACCTCTGGCAGAGAATATTATCAAGTTAATGTAAAACTAACATCATTATGCCCGCCAACTAGAATCACTTAACAGTGGGGAGCCATGTTCTCAATAACCACTCTCCCACTGTTCCTTGCTACAGATTAATGAACTCAGTGTCAAGCAGCACTTCATTTAATTTTGCCCTCAGTAAATAGATATTCATCATTAATGGATAAACAAACAAGGGAACTTGTATTGCTTACATGGGCCTGTTGCATAATACATGATGGCGCCAGTCGCTACCATGGCAGTTTGTACCCAAAGAAACGAAACTTTAGAATTTACTTAGAATTTGGTAGTGTTTAGTGTAAAACATATTGATAAAGTAAAGAGCTGTAGGTTGGTCGATGTCAGTGAAGTGATAATTACATCAATTTGCCAGATCTGTTGTTAAGTATGTGAAATGATCAGAGGCAGCAAAAATACAGATATTCTTTACTTAAGTAGAAGTACATATGCTTTTATTAAAAATACGCCAGTTAACCTTGAAGTACTGATTCAACTCCTTTACTTAAGTAATAGTGAAAAAGTACAGGATCTGAAATGTATTCAGAGTTGCTCTTTCAAAGTAAAAAGTAGCTGTTTGAAAGAAATTTATTTATTATTTTTACTTCCTTTATGTTCACTCCTCTTCTGTAGCACTAGACCACAACTTATGGACATCTGTACCAAAAATGCTGTTCCTGATCATTCCAGCCCACTTTAACCCATGAATACAGAGCTATAAATTATGCATAAATTATATGTTTTTGCCTCTTTCATCTTTATATGCAATAAGCCCCAATGATCGATACACCAATAGGATTTTCTTTTCTGTGTTATTGTTCCCTCTATTTAGGCAGAAATTGGTTTGATGTTTGAAGGTGCACGGTGATGGGAAATAAAAAATGATTATGACCTCTTAACATTGCATTCTGTGGTTTAGGTGGCAGTTATGTGTACATACATTGAATGGAGACATGCAAGAAGAAACTCTCATCAGTGTCCTGGTTAGAGAGACTTGTAGCAATGACAAGCAAAATAATGGTTAACAATGTGATAAGGCCAGGTACCAATTCATAAATGGTCACCTGTGTCAGTTAGGTTTTGGCACATTAAGTCATCTTCACAACTGGTGGTTCACTGGCGACCAACTGTCAGCCATGAGAACATCACTTTATAGTAGGACGTGGCTTTCTAATGTTGTGCCAGCAGAAGCATCACGCCTTGGTTATTAGGGTGACTAATCCCCCTCCAGGAACATTGTTCTGAAAGGGTTGGAGATTTTATGTGCACTTATTCACACAATCATCATCGTTTACCAAATCAAACAAAGTAGTTCTGTTACATAAACCAAATCCAGATGGCAAAGCAAGTCTTACAAAGATGATTGTCCTACAGTGGAGCGCACCTCAGTCACCTAGATGGCTAGTACTACTATTTGACTTGTGACACCACTACAGGACAGGAGATCTTCAGCTATAGATGCTTCCACAAGTCAGGAGGAGAGATTAGTCCTGTTGTCTGTGCTTCTGCATGGCTGAGTGATTGCTGTGTCCTCGCCTCAGCAACACAAATCCATAGCCCATGGAAAAGGATCTGGCAGCGCAGCGTCCCCTGGTTACATCCTTCAAAGCATGCCTCTGTTAGCTGCGTTAAGCCACCTTCATTTAATTTCCATCGCGGTGGAATGATGTGCGGGAGCCGCACAGTAACAACAGCTTTGGAGAGAGGCAGAGAGAGCCAGAGCAAGGGGCAGAGGGAGGGAGGGATCTGGGTGGCGGTGGTTGTGGGTGATGAGAGTGAAAGAGAGAGGAAAGAGGAATGTGAGAGGATTTGTGATGTTTGTGCGTGTGCTTAGTAGCAAAGGCACAAGAATTTCTAGTTAAGGATGAATCTGGATTCTAAGAATTCTCCAAAAGACACTCTGATCAATCCGTCTGTGGGTCTTTCCATAAAGCGAAAAAAGGTTGAAAAGAACAAGAAGGATGAAATAAAAGATGGCAAAGCATCATGTGTACATTGTATGCAACAGAGGAGTAGCAAGAGCAGCTGGAGGATCGAATGTGTCCCCTCCCCAGATGAGATCTCTGCATCTTATAATCATTATAATTCCTATACTGTACAGTGCATTTGCTTTGACCTTTCCAACCAGTTCAGCAGCTAAATGCTTACTCTAATTGATGCAATTCATGTGAGGTCATACATTTTACCAATCAGCGCAGTCCAAATAAATAAAGAGTTAATGCACTGGTCTTGAAAGAAGAGCATTACTGCAAGTCATTTGCATCAGTGGATTCCATAAAGATAACAGGACCTTTTTTATGTTATTAATAATGGCCAGAATGGAGAAGCAGAACACCATGGCTCTGATGTTGAAAAAAAATGCCTCAACACCACATTTCCATCACATTTGCATCCCACCACGAGGTATATTAACCCAAAATGAAAGAACTATTCTTCATAAATGAAGCACCTCAGATCAAGCACCTCTGTTGAAAACGGAGCCAATTACCCTTCTCTCTGATCCAGAGAGGACTGACACTTATTGATGTGGATCTGAAAGTTTGGATACGAGAACATTGCTGTGCTAGTATAATTTACTGTTATTCAATCATGCATTTTTGATATTAAACAAAACCAACATCAAATACAGTACCAGTCACACATTTGGACATGCTCACTCATTCATATGAATGGGTTAGTGTGTCCAAGCATTTGACTATAGTATATAGAGGCCTGGTGGTATAAAAGAAAAAGCCCATAAATAGTAAATAAACTAAAAATTACATAATTCTCAGCATTTTGAATTTACACAACAGCATAGTCAAAATGATCCAGGCGTTAAAAGGAGATAGTCTTCTTTCTAGATCACTGCTGTAAGCCTGGCAGAATGAAAAACAGGCCAATCAATAAAAATGGCAGGTACATGAGGATAAATAAATACATGCACGCAAGACAATGCTGTTTGATTCTGGTCGAGAAAATTCATTCAATCTATAACTTGTTTCCATGGTCAAGTAGCAAGCATCCTAGTTTAAAATGCCATAACTTATAAGGCTCTTCAGAGTGAGTCAATATACCTTTGCTGAGAGTGATACATAAAATAAAGAATGTTGTCACTTTCACTCAGGGCCAGGTTTAGATATGTTTGCTGTCACAGAAAAGATGCAACTTAATGGGTAAAAATAAAAGGGTGAACCTCCTGGTGAGTGAATATTTGCTTAACAGTTTTATATATTTGACTTTGAACATTCAAGATTATTACTATCTATCTATCTATCTATCTATCTATCTATCTATCTATCTATCTATCTATCTATCTATCTATCTATCTATCTATCTATCTATCTATCTATCTATCTATCTATCTATCTATCTATCTATCTATCTATCTATCTATCTATCTATCTATCTATCTGTCATTGTGCATCGTGAGCAGTTCAAACAACAGTTGGCTGATGATACATGTTTGAAAGAATACAGCCAGTTTTTTTTTTTTTTTTTGATAAGACAGCGAGGATACACTGAAGAGCAGGAGGACATGCCTGACAATTTGCTTCAAATTCAACTGTAGTGTGCTGTGGTGTGAGGATTGAGAGACTCAGCATATTTTAGACAGTTATGTTTGTCCATTTGGGTTTGTGGCCCAGAGGCCAACACGAATGGCAGAGGATATTAGGGTCAGACAGAAGCGTGATATAAGGCGACTATGGCTGAAGCTTTGACCGATAAAGCTCTGCTGCCCTACTGATCCCTTGTGCTCCCCTCTCTGAGTCCCTTTCAAAACAGCTGATTTCAGCCTTTCTGGCACACTTGGCCATTTAAAACTCTCAGTGCTTTAATTTCATAAGTACTGCCGGTGGATGATGATGATGTTGTTTATCCTTAAAAAATAATAGTAAAACCACTAAATGGTGCCAATGATGCTATATAGCAAAGCATTGCTCAAAAACATTCAGAACACAATTTTTAATATGGTAATATCTGCTGTGATATCGTGTCTTCATGCTTTCTCAATTTGTACAGTGCAGTTATGTGATTTTTTCAGCCTCTACTACCCTGTGAACTTAGCTTTAGTGCCCTCTGGTTCACAACATGTTTTTGAGCAGCCACTACAGCAAACCGCCCCAAGACAACACCCTCATGAGCAGAGTTTGGTTTGTTTGTGTGCGTTTGCCTGTGAGCCCCCACAGAACCTCAACTTTCCCAGTCTCTTAGTGCGACACTAATTATGCCTTGGCTGTGGATGATTTATTCAGTGAATTAAACAGCTTTTAGGGGAGAGTTTAAAGATCTGAATGCCGTTTTGCTATGAATATTCGGCGGTGTGACTAATTGGGATAAGAAGTGAAGTGTTACCTGGCTGAGTTGGGCTATGCTTTGAAAAGATTATGGATTTTGTTTGCCAGTTTCACTACACCTGCTGATAAAGTTCAAAGTAATTCTGGGAGGCTGTAGCCTATTCTGTGTGGAGTGAATATAACTGCATAATGGATACTGCCAGTAAGCTTAACACCATACAGTAGTTGTCTGCGTGCCTGGTTAACCTTCAGGTTATTAAAACATGTCTATGTGGGTCAAGGGCAGGTCATGTTTTGGTACATCCATTCACTGACAACCAGATTTGAAAGGTTTGTGGCACACTTCAGGGACAAGACATCCACCATTAGGTCTGCTATCACCAACCTACAAACAACTGCATGTAAAAGGACTGAAGAAAAACAAGCTTGATTCAACAGTCCCTGCGAACATTTAGGCGTTTTTGGCCCCATCACAGCATAGAAAGCCTTGTAAATGTTAGTATTGACTTGGATAGACAAAAAAAAAAAACTCTGTCCTTGTTCTACCTAACCTTAGTGCAAGTCACAACTGACACAATATTCTCATAGACTACAGGCAACAGGTCATAATTCACAGGCAGAGAATATTTTTCACTGCCCACAAAAACACTCCTCAAACAATTAGACCGTTAAATGTGACATATGGATGTTTGTTTCTGCCACTAAATTTAAAAAAAAAAAAATCATATATCATTTCAACTCTACATTGCTCATGATACCAGAAGCTTCATCAGTTCCCTCCATGTTTTTTAAAAAAAAAAATTTTTTATCAACAATAATCAGAGCTTACTTCAGCTTAACAAGGATAAAACTGAGATGGAGCACATTCAAAAATAACTGAAGTCACTGGCAATCATTCACAGGCACCAGGCTAAAAACCTAAAAACCATTTCCAACACTATACTTTCTCTACCAAAACAGCCGTAGATCACCTCAGCAGCATCAATATTCAGCTGCTCATGTGCTGACCAGGAACAGGAGAAGACCACACATGTTTGAAAATGACTGCACTGAACACCTGTCTGACATTGTTATAAGATATATAGACCTTAACTCTAAATATATCTTATTTGCAGTATCATTTAGTAGCACCAAGGTTCTGGACACCAACAGCAAGGCTCCTATTAGCCACCATGACTTTAGCATGATAAATTTTAATTTTCATTTGATCTTCCAGCATTTTAAGGTAAGGTGTTAATAACTAAATGCAAACTGAGATAATGCAAAGTGTGTGGAATACTTAACAATGAACCTATGGAACATCCTCCCCTGAATCTGCTACTCCTTTATGGAGCTTTACAGTAAGTTTTTGCTCATTTTTGGATTTTGCAAATTTACCTGTTTTTGTTAAAAAGAAAAAGAAAAAAAAGAAAGGTCAGTGTTGCTCTGTAAGAGTTAGATGACGTTGCTATTTAGTCAAAGTCATAATATTCCAATATTGTGCTCAGCTCTTTTAATGACTACCTTCAAGTCACCAAAAAATGTGTAATTGCAGGTCTAATAATTTCAGTAAACAAAGCCAGTGAGTAAGCTTGCACAATAACAGGACCTCTCAACTGACACATCTGTGTGGAATGTATTCATCGAATATGCTAAAATGTGGCTGTGAAGATTTTCCATTGACCTAACAGGAAATAGCACCTGTTATACACTGGTGTTTGAGCGGATAACCAAAACCAACTACTGTCACCATCCTACTGTCACTTAGGTGCAAAGATATAAAATAAAACATTCTTATCTAAGTTGTAAACACAGATCATTTTCATTGCCACAGAAACATATAACCCTATTGGAGGGCATTGGTGAAGAGTAAGTTGGACAACTAATGACCTTAATCAGTAATTTGCATAACAGCAACAAGCACAATACCTGCCATTATGGCCCTTATCTTTAAGATAAGTCTGTTCTGACTAAAATATAAAGTTAGAAAAGAACACCAGTCCACAGCACTGTACTCACTGAATGACAGTGAAGATCCCAAGTTCATTGTCATCTGGGTTCATTGCTGATGACACGTCTAATCAAATTTAAAGCAGTACTTGTTTCTGTTTTTCCTGTCCAGGCCTTTTAAGCCTTCTTCACTGATGCATGCTCCTGTCCTTCCTCCTGATTCCAGAGTTTCTTGCTGCTTGATTTGGATTTTTAATAGTCAACTGCACTCAGCCTGACTAAGCCATTCAGTTATTATTACATACAGTGCGCCTGTCCAAGTGAGTGGCCAGTGCCCTGGAGGCGGAGACCAAGCTTGTCGCTTCTGCCTCAGTAATGAAATAACATCACATTCCGGTCCAGTGCATCAGAAAACACAGAGAGATCAATGCTGAACAGCTGGGCTCCGATGGGGTGCTGTGCTGGTTAAAGCTGCCTCAATGAGCAAGGCTCTCATGAAAAACACATTTTGTTTGGGTGATAACACCTGTGGTGTTTTCATATTTCATTTTTATTCAACTTACCATGGCAGGAGTTAATTTTTTTTTGGTATTTCCAGTTTGAGCTGTTATAAACATCGGCATTTTTGGTACTATTTCAGCTCACAACCAAATCACATTATCTGAAATATTTATCTTATCCCTGTTTGAAGCATTTGGAAATGGCATGTGTTTTATCATCCATGAGAGCTTAAAAATTAAGCTTCAAGCATAATCCAAACTCTATCACTAGCTGCCTGCCAACTGTCACCCTTAACAGAGCCTAACCTAAATCCTATATAAACCACTGAATTAGATCTTAATCTCAATATTATACAGTAGCACAGTACAGTATTATTTTTATCCAATATTATTATTTTATTATATATTCATTATTTTATTATTCATATTTATCTCTTGTAAAAAAACAAAAAAAGGTCAAATAATGTAGCTTGTTAAACTGTTTATATGTGATGTTTATGTTAACATTTTTAGATTTTTGTGGCATTTTGTCATAAAGCCACTGTATTTCACCATCATGATAGTTCACGCTGGATTATACCATGTTGATTCTCTCATGCAGAATGGCATACACAGTCTTCCATTAGTTATGAACTGAGGCACGTGTCTTTGCCTCTGCAAGCAAATGGAGCTGCTTGCATAACACATCCCATGACATGTACACACAGCAGTCTACTACAAGTGAAAGTTCAGCTTCCTAAATAACAACAGGAAAGTGCAACAGAAAGTTGAGGGCTGTTTTTCATTAAAAAAAACAAACAAACAAAATATTAAAAACAGATTTGAAAAAATAAACAATATTAGGCAGGTATACACACTCACACACACACACACAAACATAAACACACACATATATACGTGATGACACCTGCCGAATATTGTGTTGGTCTCCCTTTTGCCACCTGCTACTCTAGCATCTTGCACCCACTGAGGAATCAGAATACTGATGATAAGTTGGCTACTGGAACAAGGAGATGGCACAAGTGGGCACGAGATGAGAATAGGGAACTTTTGGAATGCTACTGTACTACTTTACTGTAACCCCAGTAAAAGGGGCTACATGAAGAGGGGCCTATTGATTCTTCGACACTCAACTTCCAGACTAACATCAAAACAACTAATAGCTCAGTGTTCCAGTATCCGCAGTCACAACAAGAGATTGACAAGGTACAACACAGATGAAAGGGGAAGTCAGTCACGATCATCCTCACACTCTGAGATTGGGTACCAAGCCCCAAGAACAACTGGTACATTGAATGCCAGAGCAGCTGACCTGAAAAATAAGATCACAGCTAACCTGGACCGTCTGTCACCGATTATGAAGACTACGTGAAGTACTCTGAAAGTCTACTAGAAGATGTGAATGTAGCACTATGGACAATCCCAAGGAGCAGTACTAGAGGCTAAGATCAAGGGGGCCATGGAGGGAATTTAGCTAACTATCAGAGGTGCAGTTGTGATGAAGAGGGGGGTGCCTAAGAAGCACAGCAAGCTGTACATACTTGAGCAAAGACTAACTGCTTGAAGAGGGAGAGACAGACAGAAAGAGATAGGAGGAGAATAAACCAGATGTTCTCCACTGAACCATCCATTTACCAAGGAGATGCTCTGTCCCCACTGCTGTTCTGCATAAGCCTGAACTCCCTTAGCCAGATCATTAACAAGACTAGCTGCAGATACATCAAGCTGTATGCCATGAGTGAATGAGGCAGTGATTCACTGATCCACACCACTAGGATCTACAGCAGTGACATTGGAATGTCATCCGGACTACAGAATTGAAGTCAAATGATAACAAAGACAGGGAAGGTAGTCAGAACTGAGGAGATTGTACTGCCAGAAGGCAACACTGCAGACATTGAAGACAGCTACAAGTGGAATCCCACAGGTAAATGGGAACCATGAAAAGGCCACTAGGAAAGCTGCAACCACCAAGTACCTGCAGAAAGTAAGGCAAGTCCTGAGGAGTCAGCTGAATGGGAAGAAAAAGATCCAAGCGATAAACACCTACACCCTACCCTAACAATAAGCTGGCCAAAGGAGAAGATCAAAGCCACTGACATCGAGACAAGAAAACTAATTACCATGCATTGAGGGCTTCATCCCTAATCTAGCACCCTAAGACTGTACGCTAAGCAGAAGGAAGAAGGCCAAGAACTATTGAGTGTCAGAACCACTATACTGGATGAAACAACAAAGATCTGTGAGTACATCAGAAATATGCTTAGTGAATACCTCAGGAAGCAGAAACCCAAGAAAGAAGATGAGCAAGAACAGGAACCATCATGGAAGGACGGGCCTCTGCACGGCATGAAGAAGTGGCCAATATCGAAAAATCCTAGCAATGGCTGGACAAAGCTGGACTGAAAGACAGCACAGAGATACTAATCATGGCTGCACAGGAACAAGCTCTGGGGTCTACCTCACCAAGCAAGACCCCTGGTGCAGACTGTGCCCCTGAGACAATCCAGCACATAACTGCAAGATGATCGCAGACAGGGCATACATGGAACACCCTAACCAAGTGGCTGGCATCAGTATACAGAAACATCGGTCCTGGAAGTCCCAAGGTCACAATGGGAGAGGTGATTGAGAATGGCCAAGCTAAGGTCCTGTGGGACTTCCAGATACAGACTGACAAACTGGTGATGGCTAACCAACCAGACATAGTAGTGGAGGACAAGCAGAGTAAGAAGACAGTAGTGATAGATGTAGCAATACCAAGAGATAGTAACATCAGGAAGAAAGAACACGAGAAGCTTGAGAAATACCAAGGGCTGAGAGAAGAGCTAGAGAGGTTGTGGAAGGTGAAGATAACAGTGGTCCCCATGGTAATCAGAACACTTGGGGCACTGATCCACAAACTGGGAGAATGGCTTCAGCAGATTCCACGAACAATAACTGAGATCTCTGTCCAGAAGAGTGCAGTCCTAGGAACAGCTAAGATACTGTGCAGGACCCTTAAGCTCCCAGGCCTCTGGTAGAGGACCCGAGCTTGATCAGCCACAGGGCAAGTGGGGAACTTTTTTTTTATAGCACCATGATATTGCTACAGTTATGTGTACACTATGCCAACTGTAGAAACAGTTTCTGTTTATGTATATCTAGTATCTAGGCACTGCCATATGACTACGATGGAGTGCTGTGTGGAGTTAAAGCAGACAAAAGCAGACCTTTCTATGAGATAAATACTGCACATGAATCCATCCAATCATGTGGTCGAGTGCTCGCCCCTGGGCCACAGCGCCATGCATCAGTGGCCTGTTTTTCCATGACACACAGGCAGCAGCACTTAGAGTAGGAACAGGGGATGTGCAAAGTGCAATGACCCTGCACAGTATATATGACTAAGAATCACATTTAGCATGTTGTCTTCGGGTTATAACAGTGATAATTTAAGATGGTGATGATAGGCAGTGTGCTTTTTGTACTTATTCGATTTATTGTGCTGTTCACTGAGCGTGGGTGGATAGCACATTTGATTTCTTAGAACAATGTGAAACGTCATGCTCCTTTGCAAATTGCTCCAACATCTTATAAGACTACAATACAGTTTTAGTGGGCAAAGAAGAGCCCATTAAATTTTGGGGCTGGAGATCACTTTTGCATTGACATTGGTCTTGAGAAAAGATTTGCACTCCTGGTGTCCTTCTACTTATTTAGTCAAATATACTTAAGCACAATGCTCTAAAATAGGTAACAAACATAAGTTAAATTAATAAATGCAAAAGATGGCCGTTATGTCTGTATGCAAAAGACCTGAAAATGGTACAAGTTGGTTTCCAGTCCATCAAAGCAGATTTTGCCTCACATCATAACAGTGGAAGTGACTTTTTCATTACTTTATGGTGCAGAACAAACAGTAGATGCATTCATTTGCATATAATGATGAGCGCGGCTCCATGCAGAACAAAAATCATATTGATATAATAAAAGCAGCTGCATGGCTCAACCTTTATGTTGCAGATGCTATTAACTGCATTTTTGTAATAATGTGATTTACACTATTTGCCTAAAAATCTGGTTTTTTATAATTATCTATATTGCCATGTCATAGGTAATTCATCTTAAAGAATTAAACAAATAGGTAAATCATTAAACAGAATTGGACAAAACCCTTGCTCCCATTAAGTCTATAAGGCAGTCTTGTTTTTGTTTTTGTTTTTTAAATACAAAATTTAATGAATGTTCCTTTTCAGTAATACAGAACATTTACAACCCCAGCAGGCATAAAAACAAGTTGTCAAATATACTCATACCATAGACAGGAAGTACACAAAAGTCAATCGCACTCAATAAAATCCCAGGATATCACATTCCTCAAATCAGATAGCCACTCTTATGTCAACACACTACAGAAGCTCCTCCCTGCTGGCCTGGGAGGATAGGATTCACAGCATCCAGCAATTATCTGTAATGTGGGAGAAAAATCAATGTGCCCATGGAAAGCTGCTAAGGTCACCAAGCCGACGCTGTCACTTGAATCAGAAGCTCTGCATTGCTGCAGGCTGGGCTCCGAGCCTCTCGGCCAAAATCTGTGAGCGCACTCATAATTTCTAATGCCATGGATTAGGGTAATTATTAGCCTGACAATATGCAGCATAATTGGTTTTTGTGTGTGATCATGGTTGAATGGAAATTCATCAAAAAAAATTTCAGTCATCAGTTATTAGTGTTTAAAATATCACTTCACAGTCAATTTTTTCAATTTCATTACTACTGTTCCAAATAAACAATATTTATTGTATTTTGTATGTTATATATCTGGCAGGATAATTATTAATAATTACAGTTTTGTTTTCATGCCTCAGTCCTAAAGAAGCTACATACTATTCCAGGCGCAGTTACACCTGATAAGATGTACCAGAGTGGTAATAGATTTGATTTGTTACCCAATTTTTTTATAGGACAATCAAGTAGGGGACATATTTCAACCCCAAATATGCAATTTGCACATCAATTAATGTCTCTTTTTGTCATTTTGAACTAATTTATGAAAAGACAAAACAAGTAAAACAGCCTTGACTCACCTCTTCTGCTGCTTGTATCTATCCAAACTGCTGCCAACACAAATTTCATCTCTGCCTGTGTTGCCAATTTCCATGTCTCTGTCTCAGGTATGAACTCCCAACTGGAACAGTTTGAGTCTTTGTGGGTGACAAGATCCTGACAGTATGCTAAGGGGAGTGAGGGATGGAGGGAGGGGCAGGCCTCCTTGCAACATTGATAGTCTGGTGTAAATTCTATTAACAGCAACGCAATATTGAGAAGAATGAAAAATCAATACCTTGTGGCCAGTAATGTTTGAAGGATAAGGCCGATTGGAAAAGTGAGATGGCATGGTCTAGCTGTAATGCAGAGACTGCTTCTGTAAGTGGTTAATCAGGTGCTTGTCTGACATCTAGATTGCATTTTCCTCTCACCATTACTCCAATTTTCCCCCTTCGCTGTAGAGAAAATGTGCTTTTAAATGTAAGAGATGGTAATCTGAGTAATAATAGAACCCTCCAATCTGATATAGATGCACTATTCTAAAGAAATTAAAAATGGTGTATCGTCTTCCCTTCTCAGGCTCTAAAAGACAAACAAATTTTGCCTTACTTTTGCGCCAAAGGCATCAGCACTAGGGCCTGCATACCCCTGAGCCATATACATGTTTGAATCTTGATTGGGTGTCTGTGATGACTCACCTAACTTAAAATTTTGCATACCGCAGCATTAAAGTGAACCTTCCATCTTTTGTTTCAACCTTAAACAAAGGAAACCAGATATACAGTACTGTAATGCAATCACATTGTTTCTCCCCTCTGCGTCACAGTCTTTTTTTTTTTAAAATCCTCTCATAGCAACACTATCATAAAGCTGACTTTCAGTTTATGCTCACCAATGGCCAAGAAATAGTTATCATAAACAGAAAAGAGCAAAGGTAATATTTCAGAAGATGCCATGTCACTCTGCTTTGGTTTTTCCCCTTTGGACAGACTGTCACTTTAATGTGTATTAATAAAGGTTCATAACACAGTGATGCCATTGGATCCTTGAATTAAATCTGTGATTGACAGTCCACCAGCGCAGACAAGTGACAGAAAGGAGTTACTGCAGTCAATTAAATTAGACCTATTATGCAACGTTCCCTTACATTTTTCTGAGACTTAATGTGCTTAGTTTATCAAGCATGAATTTGCAGCAAAAACTCCCCATGTTGTACAGTGTACAGTGTATTTGATTTCATAATGGCTACAGTCTTAATAAAAATTTATGTAAAAAAATTATTTAAAAAATTATATTTTACAAGTTTCACTTACAGAGATCTGATCTTGTATGATGGCAGTAGTAAAATCATCTTTGGTGTCACCTACATTAATGCTTACATGGTGCTTGTTTTAAGGGCCAAATTAACAACATTTTTTGTTATCCAGTACATGAGACAGCAGCATTAACAGCTGTATTTTCTTCCACAAAATGCAATTCAACTGCACTAAAAAACAGCGAGAACTATAGAAGCCAACAATGTGCTAAATCAGTGCATCTCAAAAAGTAGATTGATGCATGCATATTCCTTTGCTATTATAACTTACTGATTTGTATAGCCCCCGAATATGCATCACCAAACCAGAATACACACTTGAATGTTAAGGACTCTAAGGTGCTGCCATATTGCTTCATTTCTTTCTTGAAAAGAGGCTGCGTCAAACAAATTTAATTTATTTGCATATTTCAGTTCTTTTTAATCAAACTGCCTTCAGCAAACCTGAGGCTATGTGATATTTCAACAGAAATATTCTATAACATGCACAAATGTATTTAAAAGGGTGTTAATAAGTGCAGATGATTTATACTCAGCTGCCCCAAAGAAGGTTAATTGGCCCAAATACAGTAAAATCTCCATATTAACAATTAGAGCTGCACATCGTGCCTTGACTCAGTTGATGCTGAAGAATCAAAGCAAGCATGATAATGCAATCTAGTGGTCCACTGTAAAGTTCTTGTTTGTTTAAACCAAATAAAGGATACAGTCTCTCAGCTCTGGCCATGTTGACTCACACTCTCATCACAGGTCTGAGAAGTCAATGCTGCAGAATCTCAGTGACTGAAATGACTTGCATGGATGTAAATTTCTGAAACCAAACCAAACTAAACTTTGCAGGTATTCCAAAAGTCCATAAAGAGCATGTGGGAAACAAAAGCTTATATTTTACAAGGTTAGGTTAGTATAAGCTGCACCTATCCCTCTGAGAAATGACAGAACGGGAAGTCTGATGAGAATCTGCAGGGAGTCTTACTCCAAACCACACCACCACCAAATAAGTGGATCAAACACGGGGCCGCTCTCTTATCACCACTTCCCCTGTCTGTTTGGTGGACTCTGGTATCTGATCAGCCCTTATCGTGCCCATACAGTGCTGGTTCACATGTCGTGTTATCACACAGGTCCCTTCCCCAGGGCTCCCACAGGAAGAGGCTGTTCCGAGGGCACTGCATGCCATGTATCTCAGCTGCTTTATGTTGAGTGCAGTGTGATGAAGAGAGGGCAGTGAAGTGGGAAAAGTCTGTGTAATGTTTCTGTCTTTATTGTTGCTAAGACATAAGGTGTAACACAGAGAGAGAGCCAAAATAGAGTTGGGTATATATAATTTGGGCATGAATGTGTCCCACTGAAAGTTAATCTACTGGCAGTATCACTTTACATCATCAGTGTCACCGACACAGGGTCAATTAATCTAAATTGGACTGCACTATAATGCCAGATTACAGAAAGCTGAACTCAAACTGTATATACTGTACAGTTAGAGTCCTACAAAAAACAAAAGAAGTTCTCTTAGAACATTGAACATGTATGTAATATACATATATTGTGTGTGTATATATATATATATATATATATATATATATGAACAGACAATATTTGGATAATTGTATATTTATTTAGGCGTCAAATATTCCAGTCTTATTTTGAGTCTACAATAATGATTGTTGAAGCCTTCTGGGACATTTGCATCATTTTTGGAGTGCATTTACTTATTATTTTTGCATTTGTCATATTGTCTTTTACACTAGTATACATAATAATCTTTTCAGGAGAAACTTTAACGCATGCTTTCTGAGTCATACCCTAATTCCTCAGTGTATTGTCTGTGTTGGTGTTTGGGGGGAAATTAACATACTTCTTTAAATGGATGTTAAATGATGAAAGCAGGAAGCAGTGAGTCAGAGTGTTGGGAGGTGGAGGAGGCGACCTGGGACTGCAGGCGCGTATTTCATATTTCATAATACTGAACATGGTAACGCGCTGGGGGGACCTGCTGCTGTGAAAAGGTTCTTCTCTCGCTCGTTTACTTTGGACCTGTTGCAGGGATATTAACTTTTTTTTTTCTGACTTTTTAATCCACAACCTGACTAAGGGAAGAAGATATGTCCGCTCAAGGATTGTTAAGCACTGTTTTCTCATGCTCGCTAAGCCCGAAAAGCATTTCCAAGCGTAGACTGAGGCAGACCAGGAGCTTGGACTCGGCGTTGATGCGACATTGCGGTACCGAAGCAGAGGAGACGTCGTGTAAGGTCAGTTGACCGTGTTGCCAGGTTTGACTACCTGACATCACAAATAAAGGCTAACAGGATTTTCGGCGTATTTCCGCTGGTGTTAAACGTATTAGAGCAGTTCCCAGACAGTGATAATGTTTGTAGGCTTTATTGCTGCAAACTGGTTTTGATGCTGAGTTTTTTTTTTAGTAAACTTCGAGGCTACAAGTCTGCTAAAATTTAGGATAGCATGCAGAGAGATGTGGGATTTAAAATGTTGTATTTTTCTAATTTCATACATAAGAGTACAAGAGCGAAGCTCAAGAGAGAACTTGTATATATATTGTTACTAAAATTCCGGAAGTGGTTTAAGTTCCCATATGGATGATATAACCAAGTATTGATATCTGTGTAAACTTTACCTTAAGTGAAAACGCTGGAAATTTGCTTTCCACAAATCTAGTGAATTTTCGGAATTATTTTTATTTTATTTTATTATTTTCAGGTGAGATAAAAATTATAGAAAGATCACGATTCCTCGTGATTGCAACATTACCGAGGCGATGACTAACAGGGCAGTTAATTTCTCGTGTGTCACGAGACAATAAAAGCGATTCAGCTTGTTGCTTTTGTCAAAGTGATGTCAGCAGAGGTCTTTGCTGTAACAAGCTTGATGAACTTTGGCATATTTGGCAAATGTGTCAAAGCACATAAAAGGAAAGGCGTTTCTTTTTTTTAAATTATTATTTTTGTTATTATATTTTATTTAGTATCCTATATTAAAAAAAATACTCCTGTGCTTACATAATAACTTGTATTTTGTAATGGAAATGTATTACAGATGTGGCATTCTGACAGGCTTCTAATAAATGCCAGATATTTGGTCCCTCACAAGTTAGAGCCTTCAGAAACACTTTCGGTGAATCTGAATGAAGCTGATTTATGCTGGAGACACACCCTTTGTGAGAGAAGAATTTAACATGATTTATGACTTTTTATGCAAGAATTAACATGTAGCATTTAAAAAAAAACATTGTTGAATGTTACCTTTAATTGCAATAACAAGCTTAGGCATGTAGGCATGCTTTTAGTATTATTAATTTAATCAAGGTTTTGGTTGGGTATTTACATATTTAGAGACAGTGCAGCTTTAAAGTTCCAACATAGAACTAAGAAGAACTTTATTATTCCCATGAGTTGAAATCTGAGGCCTGAGCTCAGTCCCAGAGACCCACGTGACCAGTGTTAGCTCACAGCAACAGCAATTACCTTGCTGTATGCAAACTTTAATCCAGGTCAGTAATCAAAATCACATTTTTGGTCTGCTGCAGGAACATTAGTGAAGGCAGGTTGACAGTGTTTTCCCCTCTCCACAAAATACTGCTGGATCTCCCCCCTGTAAGTGCTCCAGCTTTGCAAGACTCACCTTGCATAAGATGAAACCAGTCTTTTTAATTTCTTAAATGCCACCCAGTGTTCATTTTGTTTAAGAGAAGATCATGCAGGCAAACGGCGGTTTTGTGTAAGATATAACAGGTGACACTGCTTTCTAATGCGATTCAAGTGATTGGGATGATTAGTCACTCACTGGTCTGTCAGTGTGATCCCGACATTAAAACACACACTCTTTTCTTGTTTAAAAGGAAGTGTCAGAATGGCATTTTTGATCTATGTTATTAAGGAGTTCGTTCCATAGGTTGAATATCATGCTGTTTTATTAGTGGCGCTCTTACTCAGAATCTCAACAATCTGAGCTGAGACAGAAAGCAGAGACATCTGGTTTACATGAAGAAAGCCTCTGTTTCTCACAGTACATCAGCATGACCTGATCCTTGGCTACAGTCCCTCAGGCACATATTTCTTCCCACAAGAGACCGTCCGTTTGCATGGCATGGGGCTGAATCTGCTGGCTTGCAACTGCAGCACCATAGCTTTTAGTTTATGTCTGATAAATGGAATACACACAGTGGGTTAGCTGTAAACATTAATGCAAAATCATTGCTGAACCTCATTTCATCTCCCATTCACCTACCTTTTACTGGTTACATAATATAAAAGTTAAGATCTGCTTAGTGTAAGTCAAACTGTATTCTGAGCCAAAATTCCTCAATATTCAAACCAAAATCCATTCATAGTCCCTGCTTAGTCTCTGCTTCTAGAAGCTATTAGAAGAAAGGTGGGGGTTTTTTTTGTATTATAGCGTCAGTCTTACTCTTCCCCAGTTCCCCTCTGTGTATCATACTCAAGAGTGTAAATAAGAACATGTTCACAGACAGGAGACAGGACACTGAGCACTGACAGTTTTATCGAATTAGGTCATTTCAGGAAAATCTCGAATCTTTTGAGCACTTCAGTATTATTGCAGCAGATATGACTGCCCTACTCTAAGTCAGTAACTTTTTAATATGAGTGTGGTGGTTCTTTCTCATGTCCATATAAGTACCTAGGCTCAGTGGCAGACATGTTAAGCATCCTTTTAAGTGGTTTTTTATTTTACTGGCTGCTGTTGGACTGGAGATATTTAAAAATGTTTCCTCATGTTTAAATCTGTCATGTGAAAAACTACATTTCTGAAGTCATTAAGTGTCTTTTCCTTTTTTTTACATTCTGTTTTAATATTTCTTCACATGAAATTATAATTCACAGAGCTTTTGAAAACTAGAATGACGCTCAGTAGAGCCAGATTAGATATTGAACTATAAAATATATCTTCATTTATTGAAGTCTCTCTGTGAGCATGGTAAATGGCAGGCTTATAACAGGTTATTGCTTATAAAGCCTTTAGAGGGAGCCATGCATCATTTTGTAGAAGTAATGTAGTGAAGAAATGAGGATATTTATCACCGGAACAGTGATTAGGGCTTGTTAGGAGACGATGTGGACACTCATCTTGTAGAAATTAGTTACTTATTAGTATATATTTTACAAAATGTATGCAATTAGCCTCTTATCAGCTATCATACTTACTCTGTACATACACAAGATCATTAGGCAGTCATTTGTTAAAGCAGCGTGGTCATTGGGTTACATATTTCAAATCTTGTTCATTAACTTCATGCCAGGAGAAGGCTGAATATGTAGTATGGCAGATCTGATCATTAGAAGCTTCTTAAGCCATACAGGCCTTTTATGTCATTATTTATATCTATATATCAACATACAACCTTAATTCACATGCCAGCATGCATGCATTCAAACTGCAAGCTTTCTGAAATGGAGGTATTTGAGATTTTAAAGCTGAAAATGAGAAATCATGATGAGCCTTGCAACACATCAGAATGCGGCAGTGTGCACTCGGTTTATTGTTTGATGTAGAAAATGAGAAGTTTCTGAGTACTGTGCTGTTTTAGTCTCATCTGCATTCCCCTGAACATCACCGCACAGAGATGGCCCGAAGGAAAAAAAAAATACAAGAGTTTGCAGGAAACTCAAAACTGCACTCTTGGATCTCACTAAAGAGAATTATCTTTATTAAATGCTGGAGGAAACATATTTAAACTGAAATATAGCTTGTTTTCAGAACACCTGACAACGATGCTGAACGCAAGACTGCAGCTGGGGTGCATAAAGGCTGTTGATGGGACCTGTTTTCACCTGTGACTCACGACTGAGTTCCAGGCGTCTAACCAAATGTCGTCATCTTTCAGTGTGCACGTAAGCGTTGCACTTTCAACAGGAACATGTGGTTTCCAAACATTAACTCCTAAACTGTGACGTTGCTAGGACCCCTACTGTAGCTGTACAAAAGTAGAAAACTGTCTATTTAATGTGCCTATGAGCAGGCTGTTGCAGTTGTTGTAGCCCAATATGATATGACAATATAATATTAGTCAACATCTGTCCCAGCGGCTATGAAAAAAGCCTTTAAATGTATTTTTGATTATATCTATAAAATCAGTGAATATCTTCATTTATCTTTTTATCCGTAGCTACTAAATGTGGAGACCATGTCAATGCACTACAAGTGGACTGGATGTTTAAGAAATGAACTCATGCTATCTTGTTTTTTTAAGCATGTAAAACATTACGCTGCTGCTATGATATTAGCTTTAGAGCTAGTTCTATTCAACTCATCTGCTTCTTGGGTTTCGGGGAAGAGTTTGACTGTTTTCAGTTATTATTGCTAAGTTGTTTGAAGAGCTCTCAAAGTGAAGGAGGATTTCTCCACCCAACACTGCCATCAAAATGTTTTGTATCTGTCTGGCATGGTGCTTCCTGTTTATCATCCTCCTGCAAAGCATTAAGAAACCTCATTTCCAGAAAAATAAGTCTCAGTGCACTTTACGAGAAGATGTGAAAGGAAAATAAACAAAAACTAGAAATTCAAGGCATGAATCTGGTACAAAGAGATCTACGGCTTTTATGCTTTAGTGCTGCTGTGGACGAAGCAAGTAAGCTTTTAGGTTTACACTGTGTAGTGTGGAAAAAGTTTTAAAAAAGCCTGGAGTCCAATAAAAAAGTTTGGAATTATGGGTGAGAACTAAACTTTGACCACAACACTTAAACATTTAGAGATTGCTACTCACAAGTAGCCTTTGATTTCCTGAAAGGAGATCTTAGATGTGTTGACTTCCATAAAGCTGGGATTATAAAGTAATCTCAAAGATAACTGTCTGTAAGTAGAGACAGTTACAGTACTGTGGCTATTCTTGGTAGAAGTGGGTGTTCAGTTAAGATTACTTCAAAGGCACAAAGCAGAATATTCAGTAAAAGAAAGAAAGAAAGAAAGAAAGAAAGAAAGAAAGAAAGAAAGAAAGAAAGAAAGAAAGAAAGAAAGAAAGCACAATGGATAAAGGCTTAAAGAAATTACTGGAGCTGGTGGTTAGCATTTCTTTTCATCGCTCTACCGTGAGCAAATCAGTGAACAGACATATTAATGTTGAATTGTATGGGAAGAACATGCACTAGTAGAAAGGTAGAGTACGAAGAAGCAGAACCACTTGGGACTGCTTTGTTGCCTCTGGGCCATGACAGCTAGTCACCACTGAGATGAAACTTATATTCACAGCTTTACAGAGTTACTTTACAGGATAGTATCACAATGGCTGTTTATGAATTGAAGCTTAACTTGCTATGTGTATTAGCATGAGCACTTTTTTTTTTGTCTACACTTATGACTCAGATGGACCAAATCACACCTAATGACCAAAAGAGTTCATATGCTTCTCTTGTCTCTGCAGTTGCTGGCCTTTTAGTCTGACTTCCAAGGTCTGCTGACACAAAGTTTAACCTTTAATTTCAGCACTGTGTAGACAGTAGACTGTGCTAGCTGCTGTCATGTTATGTCAGTGTGGATAGGTTTCACCTACACATCTGCTACTGTTCTGACTTATAATATAGTACCACGAAAAAGTGCAGATGCAAGACTAATGATGACACTGGGCTTGTGAAGTGAATACTCCTGACTGCATAACCTCAAACCAGCCCCTGAGGAAATAAATCCAGCCAGTGCAGATTACTCAAATCACCAGTGTGTGTGTGTGTGTGTGTGTGTGTGTGCAGGCCTTTATTTTTGTAGATTTTGTCTATTTTCTTAACTGCTTATCCAATTCAGGGTTGTGGTGGGGTTGGTGCCTTTAGTTAAAGACTCACATTGAATGTAGATACAGATGTAGCCTATCTAAAGTGAACACAGCTCTATGCTGGATTTAACAGCCTGGCCCTCATTTTTGAGCTATTTAACTCTGCTACCTTTAGAATAACTGCACAACAAAGTATTCTCTACCAGACAGCTAAAGGCTTACATGACGTAACAAACCAACCCATCAAGCCAAAACGTGGCGCAGTGTGGACTAAGCAAAATATTATACTATTACTATACATTTTATTTTTATAATTTTCTTCTCAAACTATTCTATAGGAATGGTAGCTACCTGGCTGAGGCTTTTGGGTAATGTAGTATTAAGAATGACCGGCACCTTGCCGTATTGAACAAAGCGCGAAACTTACGAAGCCTGCGTACGTCTGATGTACCTGCAGGTATGTTCTTCTGCGCTTTGTTTACTTGACACACGGAGGGCTGACTCGTCTTATCGCTCCCTCCCTATCAGGGCAAATGTTATTCATCGGGCTTGCAGCAATTTCAACTTGTGTCACTTGCGGACCTGAGTCCAGGTAAACATGTGGGCTGCCTGTATGCGGGACGATCTTGTGAAATCAGTTAATTTGGCAGTAATCGCCTGTGAACGCAGTTAAACGGCCACTTCTCGTCCGCGGAGACTTTGTGATGCGGAGACTTTGTGATGGGTGATCTCCAGGAGCGAAGCATCACTTATGCTGTGAGTAGCTGCTGTTGTTTCGCTTCAAACGTAGCGATCCGAACAGTTGACTTTCTGAATGTTTCCTAAACAGTTCACAGAGGTAGATGAAATATTTACAGGCAGAAATGTCGCGACATAAACTCAGGCCGTCTGTTGTTTCTTCTACGCGTCAGACTTTAACGCGTGGAAGAAATCACTGTCTTTTAAGCCATGTGATTTAATTGAAACCTGCCCGCCTGAGGTATCATGTATCTATGTAGCACTTCACAATGATATTTCCACCCATGCGCCTGCACTTTCTCTCCACTCGGCATACAGTATTTGTTAATATTATTATAGGCCTATCTTGAGACGGCTCAGTCCTCAAAATATATGTTTATTTCAATAATGCAGGTTTTCCAACGTGGCAAGATGAGGCCTCAAACGCAAGGGAAAATAATAGCAGACACCTACTCTTCCACTACTACTGTACTACAGTGTTGTACGCATACATTTGTTGTAGTAAAGTGTTGAATGTAGTTGTTTCATTTCTTATTTAAGTCTAATGCAGAATTCACCGTGCAACTCTCCAGCAAATAGTGTGGACAGAGTGTAAGGGCTTCATGGAAAGCTCTTCCTGTAATGCCCCAATTCATTGGCTTCCTGAGCACTGAGGAATATTCATCACCCCTCTGGATTTTGTTTAAAAGTGGTTGATTGGTGTAATCTGCACTTTCAATCTAGCCATACTGTATGAACTACCTTGCACATTTCCTCACATTGTATTTGAGGAAGTGCTATTGTGTTTCAGCAACGCTTTGACTTAAAATTAGGTCTCACACAACTGTGTACACCTGTATTTGAGAGCTGTGTATCAGTGGAACTCTAAAGTGTTTGGATAAATTGTTGTAAGCACATATAAATGGATTGATTTAATCACTTAATATGGACTTACTAGGAAATTGAGGATAATTGTTATTGATCTAAAATTTAGAAGAATTCCATTGGGGCAAACATGAGTGAACGGTAACAGGTTTTACAATGACAGCTTCTGTAATATCTTAAAACAGCTGTTTAGCTTTCACTTGCTTGCAATCTGGCTAATTTGAAAAATCACAAAAGGTTGTTACAAAAGGCTGTCTGCATGCCAAACTGTAACTGTCACAACCTGTTAATAATATGAATAAAGCAGTGATTAAAATCTGCTTTCAAATGACATGTTAAAGCATATCGTTTTTGGATGGCATACTTAAACCTACTGGCTAAGAGGTATTGCATAAAAGAGCAACGCTCTTGGAACTGCAAAAAGTAAATGACTGGATTTTTTGTTTCTGAGTACTTTAACAACTGGGAGAGACTGTGGGAACCCAGCTCACCTTCACATCAGATAAAGGAAAGCATCTCCACTCCCATACAGTCACAAAAGAGGAATGTCTGAACAAAATGACATAACTGCAAATGTGACTTGCTCATGGCATTTATGCAAGTGCAATGCACTATTTTTCTTTGCTGTTGATGGTGCTTATATGTGCTTATGTGATGTGGACATCAAAGTTTCAAGTTTGTGGTTTCTTTCACTGTGTATTGATAAAAGCACACAACATGCAGAAAAGCTTTGTATATATATATATATATATATATATATATATATATATATATATATATATATATATATATATATATACTGTGCTCAATATCTATCTATCTATCTATCTATCTTTATATGTATGTGACACGAGATGAGAATCGGGAACTGTTGGAATACTGTACACATGTTATCCCAGTGAAAACAGGACCCATGGACTCTTCGACACCCAACATCTAGACTAACATCGAAACAACTAGTAGCTCAGTGCTCCAACATCTGCAAAAATCAACTGCTATCGCAACTACAGATTGACAAGGTACACAAATGCTACGGCAAGGGGGAGCCAGCACAACAAGTCAGGGGGAGATATTAGGGCTGGGCGATATGGCCAAAAAGTAATATCTCGATATTTTTTAGCTGAATGGCGATATACAATATATATCTCGATATTTTTTCTTCCCAAAAGGTATAAACAAAGAGTCAAAGCTACATGACACAAAACCTCATATAGGCACTTTTGTTAACATTCAGCTGTAGATGTACATGAGAAATTGCTCAAAAATAAACTACTGGCATATTTAAACAATAATGCTCGTCAAATAAATTAATGCTTTTTTCCTCTATTCTGTTAACTGTAATTTCCCCATTGTGGGACTAATAAAGTATCATCATCATCATCATCGTCAAACAAAGACTCACAGCTGTAAACGGAATGTAAACGGAAAAGATACAGAGCAAAATAGCAAAAGGCTGACATTCTTTATAAAGCGAGTCTGGTGAACTCTACTTCACTGGGAAGTACTTCCTCCTGTGTATACTCCTGTACATCTAGTACTCTGTGCAAATAACAAAACATGTAACAGACTGAATGAACAAAGGTCCATCCTTCAGTCAGCAGGGTTCTAGACAGTAAATCCACAGACATATGCGCTGACGTATCACAGCAACGGGCCCACCCGCTCAATGTGGCGTCTGCAAGCACACAAAAAAGACCCACTTCCGCTATTAAGGTCACGTGACTTAGTGTACAAACCAACTTTTGCTGTCTAGTTGTGGTATGGCCAGGGACTCTTGGGGGTCCAGGCGATGCCAAAGCATACGAACGGACGCAGTACGAAGGCTGTATGTATACAAAACACGGTGACAGCGAAGGATTTCAGGTTTCCAAAACTCTGCAAAAGTCACTGACGTCACCGGGAAAAGTCTCTACATTTGTCGCGAGTCACTTTCTGGGAAATAAAAGTCGCCAGCGGGGTCTGAAACGCCGCTAAATCTAGCGACAAAGTTGCTAAGTTGGCAACACTGCCTTGCTGTACATGATTTACGGGTGAAGCGGTGAGGGAGGGAGGTGGGGCAATGTGAAGTTCTGCAGAGACAAACATGTATGATTGTAACACGACTATATCGATGTAAACGATATTGTCTCATATTGCTTATGAAAATAAATCGATATTTCTTAAAAACTCGATATATCACCCAGCCCTAGGAGATATCATCATCATCCCCACACTCCCAGTGGGTACCAAGCCCCAGCTGGTACATTGAATACCAGAGCAGCTGATATGAAAGATAAGATCATGGCTAAGCTGGAAACTTGGACCCCCAAGGACTTACCAAGACTACGTAAAGTACCTTCTTAAAGTCTACTAGAAGATGTGAATGCAGCAATACGGACAATCCCTACTTCAACCATTACTGAAATCAATCAGTTGTTCTATACCACGGCAACAGTGATCCTTGAGATGCTTGGCTATTTGATGAACAGCCACAAGGAGCAGTACCCTCCATGGAGAAGATAGCTAGAGGTTAAGATCAAGGCAGCATGGAAGGAAGTTAGCCAGCTATCAGAGCTGCAGAAAGGTGTGATGAAGAGTGCCTAAGAAGTACAACAAGCTGTCCATACAGTACCTGAGGCCTTAGGAACTGTCAAGCAAAGACTCAGTCTTGGCTACCTTCCTGAAGAGGTATACCAGAGAAATAGAAGCCAGGAGAATAAATCAGATGTTCTCCACTGAACCATCCAAGGTGTACTTTCAGTAGCAGAGGAACAATATGAGAATAGCACCAAGGCTAGAGATAGTGGATAATAGATGGAAGATTGCTACTGGGATATAAAGCCTGCCAAAGGCAGAGATAGAAGCCACTAACATCGAGACAAAAAAGCTCCCTACCATGCATGGAGGGTTTCACCCCAAATCCAGCACCCCGAGGCTGTATGCTAAGCAGAAGGAAGGAGGCCGAGGACTAGTAAGTATCAAGACCACTATCCTAGATGAAACAACAAAGATCCATGAGTACATCAGGAAGATGGCCACAAATGATCACATGCTTAGTGATTACCTCAGGCAGTAGAAACCTGAGAAAGAAGATGAGAAAGAGCTGGAACCATCATGGAAGGACAGGCCTCTGCACAGCATGTACAAATGGCTGGTCAAAGCTGGATTGAAAGACAGCACAGAGGCACTAATCAAGGCAGCAAAGGAACAAGCTCTAAGCACAAGATTGATAGAGGCTGAGGTCTACCACACAAAGCTACAACAAAGAACAGCAACTGAGATCTCGCTCCAGAAGAGTGCAGTCCTAGGAACAGCTAAAATACTGCGCAGGACCCTGCGCGCGCGCGCGCGCACGTGTGTGTATATGTGTATATATATATATTTTTTTTTTCCTTCTTTTTTAGTGATAGTCACTTACGTACCTGTTACATTCTGTTGGTAGCAGACAGAAGTTGCCAATCTATTACAATACAAACTAAATACAGGTTATTGACCCCTGCCTTTGTACAGTAAAGAAAATACATTTGTCAAAGCAATATTGTTTGCTCATGCAATATAAAGTTTAGATACTAAATGTAAAGAAAGGCTTCTTTCTATAGTACTTGCATAAATGTTTCTTATTTATCAGTTAAAATTATGCAAGATTATGTGCGATAAAGAGAAAAATATCAAAAACAGCTCTATTCCTCATTAGTACCCTTCAGCATAGTTTTTAAGGTACTTGGCAGGTAGGTTGTCCCAACATGCCGGGGAGCTTCCCACACTTCTCCTGTGGTTTTAGGCTGTCTGCATTGCTTCTGTCTCTTGATATAATCCTAGACTGACTCTATGATGTTGGGATCAAGAGTCTGTGTGGCCCAGACGATCTGTTGCAGCACTCGTTGTTCTTCTTGTCACTGAGGATAGATTATGACTCTGGCTGAAGGTTTGGGCTCAGTGTAATGCTCCTGAGTGAATTAAGGCGCAGTCAGATGCCTCGTTGAAAAATACCTGCGTCTTAAACTTTTTCACTGCTTTTATATTGCACATTGTCATACTGTATGTGTGCTAGATAATGGTATGCTACTGTTACACAGTCCTAATTCTCATTTAATGGGAGTGAGCCACTTTAGTGTAAGCCTTATCCCGATAATGAGTTACTAAGCTTCTTTGGAAAATGGCTCATATGACTGGCTTGACTGTACTGGATCAAAGCAGTGTAATCTCCAGGATGGAGATGTTCAGAGGTTGAGGATTTCAGATTAGATTATTTTCCCTGTCATTACTACAGCATTAAACCTTCAAAATATCTGTAAACGTGTTTACTAATGAAGCATTTTTGTGAAAAGGTTATGTTTGTATTTAGATGATAAACTGACTGTTCAAAATCAGTGGAATGCACATTAAAATTGTATTCATCATACACTGTACTGAATGGAGTCAAGATTGAATTAAGATGGTGAATTTCACATTTAAATTCTTTTGGTAAAGAGTGAGCTGTTAATAAGCATTGTTATGTTACTTGTAAAATAGAATAATGTACACAGTCAAGATTTATACCTTAAGGACCTTAAGAAAGCTGTGTGTAAACAAATGCATACAAACCTCAATGTACTGAAGCAAAGTTGTAAAGAAGAGTAGTCCAGAATTCCTCCACGATGATGTGAGAGACTGATAATGTCATACAGAAAATGATTAATTCAAGTTATTGCTGCTAAAGGTGGTTCTGCAAGCTACCGAATCATGGGGGATAGTTAGTTTTTCACAGGACTGCATAGAGGCCCGTGAACACTTTCTTTTTTCGCATGACTGTATTTGTGTGTGGACAGATATGGATGCAAACTGTAACTTTGCTGTGTGGTGGAGGCATACTGCCAAAAGGGCTCATTTTACTACTAGTTCAGTCAGGCACCATCACTAATGTCAACACCTCATAATTCTTGTTTCCACATGCAGAAAAAAATATTTGTGATGGTTTACATATAGAAGTAAATAACATTTACACATCACAACCTGTCTCTCTCATGTAATCTGTCAGTTTCTGTCATGGGAAGAACTTTTGATCATTTTCAGCTGACAAATGAAGCAGAACTGCACATATTTGCCAGTTCATGCACACTGCCATCTGTAGAGAGTGACAGGTCATGAACATATGACACAAATTATAGATGTAATTGTCTGATGTGTTTTAAAACCTGCATATTTGTGTTTGTCCTCAGAATGACTTCACTTGGAACAGCTTGTCAGGAGGCACTGTTGGCCTGAAGCCCGTCCCCCTGCAAAGCCTCTCAGAATTGGAGAGGGTTCGTCTCCAGGATGTGGCCTTCAAGCGATTGCTTCGGTGTCATGACCTGGGCTGCCACATCACTATCCCTAAATGTATTACACACACACACACACACACACACACACACACACACACACACACACACACACACACAAAATTACAGGCCCCTTCTTGTCTCCCAAGTTGTTATTCTGTTTCAGGCAAAAACTTTGGGAAAAAACACAGGCTGAACAACAGATGGGAAATGTTCCTCTCTCGTTTTCCCCTTTTTGTTGTGTAAGGGTGTTGTACGCATAAAGTCTTGGTCCTTCATTGATTTAATGAAGTGAGTTTATCTAACATCTGTGGCTGAATCATTTCTGGAGTCCACTACAGCTGCCTGCTCAGAAAACAGCTTTTAAAACCTGTTTATTTTCTGGTGGGCTCTCATGGTTTTCATGGGTTCAAAAACATCCATAGAGTCAATTGTAAGAGAGGACATGAGAAAAAGGAATTTCTCCTGGCTTTCTGGTGTTCTGAAAGAGCATACTCCTGTATGTTGGTTATAAATTAAGATTCACTTTGCATATCGTTATCATGATATTTTCTGCACAGTTTGTCTGTGTTTGTTAGCCCCTTTGAGCAGCTGGGACGTGAGCCTGAGAATATCAGGTGGAGCAAGCATGAACAAGAACATATTAACTTAATTCTTTATTTATCTGTGACTCTTTTCAGATGGCCACAAGCACAAGAAGTCACTCAGGAGGAAGTTGGATTCATTATCTAAAGAGAAGAGTAAAGACAAAGGTAACATGATCAGGATATAGTCTCAATGTTAGCAATCTAAACGGTAATGTTATCCCACTATGCCATTTACAGCATGATGTCATAGCAGTAAAAAGGGAACTTTGGTGCTTTCAAGCACTTCTTGAACAGATAAAGATAAACACAGCTATCTTTTAAGTCTGTAGGAGAACCACTGAGTCTTGTAAGACTTTCATTCCCCTCCAGTTTCTAGTCTAGTCAGCCTGTGACATTTTAAAAGATACTCTTTTATCCTTTTGGCTGAAGCTGCATAGACTCACTGAAGCTGACACGCTCAGCTTTCTATACTCGTGGAGCACTGAGCGATCAAAATCAGTACAGAGGGGGGCTGTGATCTCCAACCACCACGCTGCCCCGCCCGCTGCAACAATCCAACAGGAAAGTGATGTTCTCTGTCAGACAGGCAGTCGAAGGAAATAACTGAAACAATCTTAAGTGGTGGCTTGTTCGTTACAGCCTATCCTCAGGCATGCCCAGCCCCCTCTTTCCTCTTTTCCCTTTTTGTTTACAAAAGCACTTGGGAAAGTATGTGCTCACTCACTCTGAATATTAAGTGTGGCTGCAGAACACTGTTCATGGCATTTATCTTGTCATATTTACATTGAGCAGGATTTACTTAAAAAAACATATTAAATCTCTACAGAAACCAATCCAAAGGGTAAAATGGATAATTTGCCGCCCTGACTGACACATCTAAAGAAAAGCTTTCTGTTGACTTAGAGCTTATATGTGAACTTTAAGTCTCGCTGTCTTGCTCTTCCCCCTCACATAGACACTACGCCACAGGCGTTTGGCATACCACTGTCGCATGTCATATCCAACGACCGCATGCGCAAGCTGCGGCATGATCACCCGCGGGAAGAGCACAGTGACCCCACTGAATTGATGCTATCCTTCCTTCATCTTACATCTAGCTACAAAAGGGCTAACAAAGAGCTCTCCAGCAGCAACTCATCACTGAGCTCCACTTCTGAGACCCTTAATGAATCACCACTGCCCAGCACACCAGACATAGCCCCACGGACACGCAGAAGGGTAGGCATCCCTGTTGACAAATCATACATACTGATGTAGAATAACAAGCTATTTCTTTGAGATTTGTTGAGAATTTGTGACCTTTTTAGACATTCCCCCGTGGGCAGATGATGTGGCCATTCACAGCATATCATCAGTTGGTTTTCCAGTCATTATATTGTCACCCATCTGCTTTTCAGGGCGGAGTGTCTGTTGATTGCATCACTGACCTTGATGATAACCAGTCTCGGCTTTTGGAGGCACTCCAGCTGTCTCTGCCAGAAGAGGCAGCTGGCAACACGAAGAAGCACCATGACAAAAAGCTAAGCCTTAACCCTATTTACAGACAGGTGCCCAAGATAGTGGATCAATGCTGCCAGCACCTGGAAAAATACGGTACAAAGTTTACAAGTAAAGCTATATAAACACAGTGTAAAATATTAAATCATATTCTATAAAATATGTACCATGTCCCAGTATACACTTGGTCAGATGCCTTGGAAGTTATCTCTAAAAGAGCATCTTTGTGTTTGTTTAGGTCTACAAGCAGTCGGAATTTTTCGTGTTGGGAGTTCCAAGAAGAGAGTACGACAAGTAAGACGTCAGCTTAGCCTTTAAACACTTCTGCACTTTGGGGAATAGCCTTATCCATGAGTAACATTTTAACCGTATCAATTGTCACAACATTTCATCCAGCTCCGTGAGGAATTCGACCAGGGATGGGAGGTTTACATGGACGAAGAGCACAGTGTCCATGATGTAGCTGCATTGCTGAAAGAATTCCTCAGAGACATGCCTGAGTCACTGCTGACAAGAGAACTTTATACAGCCTTCATCAATACAATGTGTGAGGGAAACACACCACCCACTATCCTAGGGAATTAGGGAAATTCTCATGTGTGTCTTCTGATTCCTTCAAAACTGACATTGACTGGTGTGCTTTTTTTTTTTTCCCTACAGTGCTGGATTTTTCAGAACAAGACAGTGCCATCCAGCTTCTGTTATTTATGCTTCCCCCCTGTAACAGCGACACGCTGCAGCGCCTCCTTGGCTTGTTGTTCACTGTGTCTGCACATGCTGAAGACAGTCTGGACAGTGAGGGACGTAAGGTAAAGAAGCTGTACAAGGCCAGTTTTTATAGCAGCCTGAAAAATGCTTTCATGCAGTACAAGCTTTTGTGTGCAGAATTTTATACAAGTATGTGGTAGCACAGAATGAGATGTTGAAAAATTAGTTAATGATTTGGCCCACATTGATGTGGAGTTTAACCATCAGGGACCACCTCTGTAGGCAGCACATCACACATTTTATAACTTGCTGATTCTATCACAGTAGAAAAAATATATTAAGTTACCAAGCAGCTATCACTGAATAAATCTCAATCTCATAGACAGACTGGTTTACAGATATATTGTGATGCTGGTAAATCTCAACTGTCATCAGAAGGCAGTTGGACTGTGGGAAAAATGCAGCACCTTTATGCACAATATGGTTTTCTTAATAACCAGTGCTACTCATGGAGCACATAAATACTGCACTTTGGCATCATTATGTTCTGTCTTGGGGACAGATTTACTGTTGTTCTGTGCAAACCCCTCTATTGACTTTTAAAAAGCTACTCTTGGGATTTACTTAATACACACAGTGTCAATTTTGTGGCTATAAAGCGTGGACACAGTTCGCGGATTAAGATTCCCTCTCAGAGTTTGGATTTTTGAAAATAAACCAAATAAAGCATTAACTTCAGAGGTTTTGAGCTGGAATAAGTATCATTCAACTTAATTTATTTCGCAACAGTCAACAACAACAGTTGCCTTGAGGCAAACGTCACTTAGTGAGGTTTGGTAAATACTCTTTTCACTGCATGGCAAATAATAACCCTAACTGGAAGGGCAAATAAGTGTCAAAAATTAGGGAGGAGATTATTTAAATGAATCATACAAATGTGATTTACTAAAGATTGTTGCAGGCAAATTAGTACAAATTACACCATTATTTAACTCAGGAAAAAGCATGTCTTATTTTGTGCCTGATGTGGCTGAGATAGTTGCCGCTAGGAACGCTAATTTATTTGAAAAGCCAGCAGGAGATGTTATCGGAATGAGTGTGTAATTGCTGTGGGTGGATTAGTCAAAGTTGTAAGTGCAGTGGCAGAACTTTGGCTCTGTCCTTTGGCTCTTCACTGTTTCCTCCCACTGAATGTTTAGAAAAGCACTTCACATATTTCTTGTCCTCAATCGCATTGGTATTTCAGTGTAACACGGCACAACTTAGCATGGAGAGGCAGAGGGCGGGGACAATAGATCTGATCTGGATCTGAATCTGATGGCAAACTTATACGTTTATTTATACTTAAATGTAATAGTGTTGTTATTCTGTATATCTTACTGGCTGAATGTCAGCCTCACATTTGCCTACAATAAACCTATGACATTACGGATATCGATGGATCTGCATATCTGATTTGACAGATTTTACACACCAGATCTCATCCTGACATAACCCACAGGGATTTGTCTCCTCCCGCACTCAAATCAGTGATCTTTTGTGTTTTAGGGGGACTTGTAACTACTACACTATGGAGCCACTATGTGAATCTTACCAAAATATGTGCAAAAGAAATTGATATAATGGCAGATTAGTTGTAGAATGTGTTTGTTCAGTAGTTTAAACGTGTAATATAAATTCTGTGTTCTGTCTTGTTTAGATTACAGGTAACAAGATGACGTCACTCAATTTAGCCACCGTCTTTGGACCCAACCTCTTACACAAGCAGAAAAACTCAGACAAAGAGTTTGTAGTAGAGAGTTTTGCCCGTGCAGAGGAGAGTGCCGCCATCATCGGCGTGGTCCAGAAGATGATTGATGCATATGATGCGCTGTTTATGGTAAGGGCTCCAACTGCAAACTGAATTTAAAGACAACCCAGATTTCAGTCAAACAATGTACTGGGAATTTTTAAACTTAAAAATCAAACTAGAGTCACCTAGCTAATTATAAACATTAAGTTTATAAGGTTTTAGATGACTAAGTAGCATCATTTAATGAAGTTTGGTCCACCCTCTGTTTTGCTGGGTGCGATGAAGGCAAGAGCGTCATCCACATTCTCTACATTTTCTGTTTTTCACCAGAAACCTCAGTCCAGTCACACTTGATTTAAAGTATCTGGAAATTAGCTGTCAAGAAAATCAGTGGGCTACAAGTCAATCAAACATATATTTACATTAATGATTTTCTCAGTACACCTTGCAAACATCTGGTAAATTACTTGGTATAAAAGAGCGGTGTAGGCTTACTTAAAAAGAAACTTTTGAGTGACATTAGCTAATTAATATGTAGAACTGTGTACTTAATGTCAGGATCTCATTCTGCTGCAACTAATTACTGAATCACAGAGTGAGAAAAAAGAATAAACCAAATTTATGGTTTTCTTAGGTTCCCCCCGACCTGCAGAATGAGTTGCTGATGAGTTTGCAGGAAACTGATCCTGATGTTGTGGATTATTTACTGCGAAGGAAGGAATCTCGATGCTCGTGAGTCTCTGCCTTTTGTCTCATTGTGTGTTTATATGTGTGTATGTAATTGTCCAAATGACCAAAATGAAGCATGCATTATGTTTCATGGTTATCCATTGGTCATAGTTAGAATAGTGTATTTTTGTCCAGACATACCCATCCGTAAGCTTATTGTGTCTGCTTTGTTTTTACAGAGATCCCAGCCTTAGGTCAGAAGAGTCGTTCTCTATGACTGACAGACGCTTGTCCAGTGACTCCCACAAGCCATCTAGTGGAGAGGTTTCTCCCTATGACAATAACTCCCCTGTCCTGTCCAGTCAACTGCGGTTTAAATACCCACAGGACAGCGGTCTGCTCTCAGACAGGGTTCCCAGGCAGGACAAACTCAGTGACCAGTCAAAAGACAACTCTGGCAGCACCTCCCCTACACTTTCTACTGATAAAGGTGAACAAAATGAATTTCAACAATAGCGTCAATGTTTAAAGTGTGACTGAAAGGATCTTGGAAATGTATTTGACCTCACATCTATGGAAGACAGCAGGGTGAACTGCTAGCTTAGCTCTAGCCAAATATAATGAAAACATAAACGTGACAGTGTATTTGAGAATAATAGAACAAGTTCTATGTTTTAATGGTATCAGTATGATGTTTGAAATACTGCCAAGAGGGCTGTTCCCTCCTTTAAAATATACAATGGTCACATCTCAGTAATCATTTTCATAACTTCTTGTATGTAGAAGAAATTCTAGTATCATGTCTTTGTTACTGTAACAGTTGCAATGCCAAAAAGAAACAAAGCAGCTTAAAAAAGGCGCCATAGCTTTGGTCTGTCATATTTTTCATCGCTATAATATGCATTAAACCAAAGGAAGTAATCCTCGCAGTTCTTTTGTTTCTGTTAGAGGCCTCAGCTGACAGTTTCTGGGACACCTGGCATGAACTGTTCGGGAAGGATTTCACTGGCATCACTGGTAACTGAATCCTTTTTTCAAGTTGCTCCAGATGGTCTTTAGATATGGGATAAATGTTGGATGCTAATAAATGTCTTCTCCCAGGCTACCTTGGAGACGTGTCGGAATGTGATTCATACGGATCATCTGAGGGGCTGAGCAGTCACCAGGGTAACAACAAGCTGCCTGTCAGTGCAACAAAAATGTCATTGGGCATTTGGGAATGCAGGTCACACCCCCCAGTGACTCGCTGCAGCAGTGGTCCTGATGACCAGAGAGAGCAGGGACAGCCAGAATCGTTATTATATCAGGCAGTGGGCAGCCAATCAGGAGCTGTTAGCTCGGACAACTTAGCACAAAGGACAGGATGCACTAAATGTCCATTACTTCAGGTCAGGACTGATAGTTTATCTCTCCTTAACTGCTCTGGACCTCTAAGAGAAACTCAGATTTCTCAGTCCACACCTTCCCTCTTCAAATCTCAGCATGACCCCCAAATCCCACAACAGTCCCAGCAGAGCCCTGACTTCAAGACTGTAGATGCAGCAGATGCCACTGGGCCTGGAGAAGAAAAGGGCCCTGATTCTTCAAACTGGCAGACAGAGAGGTGGCATATATGGAAGGTGCTGTCTAAAGAAAATCCCGAAGCCGTACCGGAAACATTGGTGTGACACACTCTTAACTGATAAATTGTGGATAACTTTAAAAACAGGCACCTGTCTCCTGTCACATCATCAGGTCTCTGGTCAGGATTACGAGTTCATTTTAGTATTTTATACTGAATATAAAATACTAAATGACATATAAATGTTTTTGTTATTTTGCACTAACTATATAGTTTAAGCATGATTTTGTATTTTTTTAAATAGAACTATCAAAAGCTTGTATTTAGACTTGAATGTAATAAATGGACTTGAATATTGTTTTATATTAATGCTGAATGTAAATATAAAAAAATCTTTTTCGAATATTGCTTTCAATTTGTAGTACCCTAATCTTGACACTTCTGTAAATGCTGCAAAATGTGTTTGTCTCACAGTCCCATGTCTTTTTGTTTTTCATCATTTTGTTTTTCAAGTAAATGCTTACATTTTGCCACAACTTCTTCTGCTTACCAACAGCCCTGCTTTGGTTTTCGCTACAACGGAATTATTGTTACGCAGCATTATTTGCAGATATGGATATATTTAATATAAGTTTACAGTCATTTTGTAATTTAATGAAAAATATCTTTCTCCAGGTTCCGCTTAATAAACAAAGTAAGAGTTGTGTCTTTGTTATGTTTCCTGCCTCATCTATTTGGCTTCACTGGACACCAACCAGCACTCAGAGAGAGCCCTTCTGTAAACCTGCAATTCTATATATGAGATAATTATGGGAGTCCTATCTTGCAAAGTTTGTAGGTTTTGCTGGAAAATAGCAGTTCTTAAATGTTACTGATCAATGACATATAGTGCTACATTACATCATAATGTATGACGGTGTCCAAGTGAACAGCAATAAAGTAAGTTTATAGTTAACTGTAATCTTTGTAAAAAGAGTTCTATGTTTTAATGGCACTGTTGTGCATCGCCAGTGTGTCGGTGAGTGATAGGAGTTCTGTGCTTTTATTTCCCTTTAGCTTTAAGTGACAAGTGCATAAATGGCTTCAAGTTCATTAAGACTCATTTATTACCTTTAATCATATAGCCATTTATGTGCAAGATCATAGGTTTACACAAATGAAGTGAGGAACGAACTTAGTATACATACTGAGTGCTTACAATCTATATATAGACAGATAAACTTAGCATGAAAGGGAAGAAAATTTGTGTTTGGTTGATCATTTCCTTGTTGTAGCATTACTTAGTGCCAATAAATCTCATACTCTTGGAAAGCCTGTTTATTTCCCCTTAAATAGTGCCACATTTGTAAGGGGAATGCATTTGTGGGTTGAGTGGCAGAATTGAATGTGTGGGTTGTGCCCATGAAAAAACTTGCCAAATCTTCTCTGCTAACTGGAGTTCCAAGCAGCTTATTCTGCTGCTGACCGTTGTTTTGAGCTTTGAGCTTCTGGTTCCCCAGGTGCTGACAATCAGATTTGTAATCACTGGAGACAGTCTCAATGCAGAGAGATATCGAGATGAGATTCTGCAACCAGCGGTAATTCCATATCTCCACATTCTGGGACCGAACTCTATCATCTAAGATAACAACACTTGCCCCCACAGAGCGGGGTTTATCGGAGACTACCCCAAGAATTTGGGAATGGAGAGGATAGCCTGCTTGCAGTCCTGACCTCAACACCATTGGACACTTGAGGGATCAGCTTGGGAGCGTGCTGTTCATGCCAATGTGACCAACACAACCGCTTTGGCTGACTTGTGACAAATACTGGCTGAAGAATGGGATGCCATCCCACAGCAGTCTGTGATCAAGCTGGTGACCAGTATGAGGAGGAGGTGCCAGGCTGTTGTGATTGAGTGTGGTTCTTCCACTTGCTGCTGAGGCCCCTGTTTGTTAAATGAATAAATTGTTAAATTGGCAACATGTCTTGTTTCTTCAGACTCCAATCATCCAATCCAATAAACAACACCAAACAAGAGTCAATAGCAGAATAAGCTTATTGGCAATGGCAGAGATAATTGGGCAAGTTTTTCATACTCAACTCTGCTGCTCAACCCACAAATGCATTTTCCTTAGAGATGTGGCACAATTTAAGGAATAATACAAATATTTGGAATAAGTAAACTAAAATGCTACTGGTTTAGTAGCTTGCAGCACAATGAAACAATTCCCTAAATTGGCCACAAGAGGGAAGCATAAGACCACAAAACTTTTTTGTTCGGTTAGTTTTCCTTGCTTTTTCAAAATTGAACATCAATATGGATGTCAGCAGCTTTAACAGTTCATTACATAATGAATAAAGTTTTATTAATTTTTGTTCCTATTGTTCTTCTTCCCCCACTTCCATTGGTGATGGGGATTTAATGGGTTGGACCTGGGTTATGTTCATATTTGAAAAAGTGACTGACACATTCTGTTTTAACAACATTAATCTCACTCTGTGTTAATGGACATAAGATCTTTAACAATAAATGCATGTTTTGCTGGATGTTTTCTTAGATCATCTGTCACCAAAATATGACACGGAGTCTGGACAGTTGAGGATGCTTCATGATGATTGCTCAATGTAAAGCGATGGAATGATTGTGACTGCCTGAACTGCCTATTTTAGTTTTCAGTTATTAAGTGTAGTGCCAGGTAATTTCTCACCCAGATAATACACTCTTCTTTTATTCATCAAACATAATAGAGTTCCTCAATACAAAGATTTGTTGTTAAACTTTCAAGACTCCACAGCTGTCTGAATCAAGCTGTACTGGCTGCCATACAGTTCAATTCTGATGAGACCAAGAAAACAGAGCATGATGTCTGGATGTGTTTTACAGAGAATCCAGTCTCACTGCCATTTGTCTTCATGACTTTAAAAAAAATAAAATCTGTGCTGCAAATTGAGCCATTCGTTGTTCTAAACACTACCAGGCCAAACCCTGGAGGAAAAAAAAAAAACAGACCGGATCTACCTCCCGAAGCAAACGACTAAGACAAAAATATTTAATTCCATATCTTATCTTTGCAGTGCTGGATGTAAATTGATCCTTTGCTTCTGTTCTCAACAGGAGGGCCATCCTGTCTAAGTCCTCTCCTTAGCATCAGGAGCAGCTGCAGGGAGGACAGAAGAAGGTCACATCCAAAATGAGACTCAACATTCGGAAACAAGAAAACACTGGCCCTGTGGTTTCAAGGTCGAGATTGATACACAAATCTCTGCAGAGGGAAAATAGAGCTCAGTGGAGCTCATTAAGGTGTTAGTCATGCACAATCACTCACTCTTCAGTCCTTTCTCTGTCATTTTAGGCACCAATTCTGGATCACTTAATATGCAGCTGCACTAACTGCTTTTCAATAACTCATCATATATCTGGAGCAGTTTAAAGGATATATTCCCTGGTTTGATAAAGCACCTGTGAGCAGACCTAAATCTAAATGCCTCCTCTCAGCTTGCTATTGTGAAATTTAACTTTAAATTAGGGGGTGTGCCTTTAGGTCAAATCTTGTGTTCAGCCACTTATCAGTGCTAAGGTAATGTGCTGCATTTGCATTTCCAAGAGGTGAGGCAAGAAGCTGTATTGTGCTGACTTATTGACTTTCTTAGTACTTCCATAACCTTTGTTAAGGAGAAACACTTTACAGCATAACTGTAAATGACTAACAATGCCCATAATTTCAGCTAATGGAAAAATGTATCATACAGTACTAAGTAAATGCAAGAGTTACACGTAGCCCTAATGTCAATAAAAAGAGGCTTATGGGAGTCATAGTCCTGACTAGGTAATGAAGTTTATTTCTAGGGAAAAAAAGAGTTCAAGATTAAGGGATTAGCAGTGATTGCATTAAGCCTTCCAGCTTAGTCCACTTCCACACTTCATGACCAAAATGTGATGGTTTAGATACCAAGTGAGTCACTGATAAAACAAGCTTAAGCAATTTTGTGCAGTTTTTGACTTGCTTTGGATTCTGAGCAACTATCTTCAGTGGAGGGGGGGTGTTTGAAGTAATGCTTTTAAGTAACTTTTTAAACTTTTTTTTTTAAAATTTAACATCAGTGCTTTCCAACTCAATTAATTTCTATCTGTTTGAGATTATCAGGCCAGTATACTGAGAGACATTCTTCCCCTCTCCAGTTTTCTACAATCTCCGTGAAGCAATGCAAGAGCAGCCTGCAAAATCTCATTTCATTCTTGCCATCTGTTCTGCCTCATGCTCCAATTGGAAATAAATGTTGACTAATATTTCCCCTTTTGAAACAGAGACCACACTGCACCTAGAAAAAAATGGCTGAAAATGTGTTATTTGTGTGTGTACATGTAAGTTCAGAACAAATAAGCGTGCGGCTGTGGTTCTGATGTCCGAAACACAACATGGATTTTGGTGTGCATATTGCCAGTAATTCCTCTGCTCTCCCTGAGTCTACATGATACAGCGGAGGGATGCAAGCTGTGTATAGAGTGGGATGGGGGGGGGGGGAGTCACATTTGGTCAATCTTATTAAGTCAGTTCTTTGGCAGTGTTAGGCAGTGAATGATTCATTGTTGGAGCTGCACTTGCAATACCTATTGGGACAGCAACCAAAAGCCAGTTTTCACAGGCATTTTAGTTCAGTCTTTACAATTGTGCAACAAACAGAAAACAGTGCGGTTGAAAAAAAGATATCACTTCCATGCAACATCAGGCATCAGAGCAACCAGATGTTTTCCTCCATAGCTCGTTGTTATCAAGCTTGTTTTATGGGACAGCTACACATACTGAATCTGTCTGCTTATTAGTATTATTATCATCTCACTTTTTTTTTTTTTGTCTGACAGTCTAGTTGAGACTGTCAGCATGCCATTTAGCAGTCAGCATATGCGCAGAGATATTTCACAACATATGTTCTGTGAAAATGTGTGTGTGTGTGTGTGTGTGTGTGTGTGCCTGTGCGTGTGTGTGTGTGTGTGTGTGTGTGTGTGTGTGTGTGTGTGTGCATGTGTGTGAAAATAATATGACTGTTAAATTTTGAAGGGGAACTATTTTGATCATTTCCAAGTTGCTTCACCTCCATTCATACCTACTTTCTTCTGGCTGGCTGCACTTTGCAAACAAAATATTTATTTGTGGTCAGAGTTAAGTTAGTGAAGCTAGAGCCTTTGGCTCATAGGGATAACTTGAAAATATGACTCGTGTTTAATATGAGCATTCATCACTGCAGCAGCCCACTCTGTATTTGACTGAAAATAAAGTGTAACAGGTTCCCTTTAATATGTCGATTTTTAATCATTATTCTAAATCATTATTTAGCAAAAAATGAAAATGTCCAACTATTTCCTGGTAAAATACTGATCAGCACCAGAAAATGCTTTACTTCTTCAAGAAAAAAGTGTCCATTAGCAATACCCTGCAGGCCAGTTTAAAACTCTATGTAATTCCCCTATGTACACAGCCTGCATGCAGGAGAAACTGGTACACAGAGAACATGTTAAAACAAGCTTCAATTATATATAACATTTCTGTGTTATGAATGAAAGAGCCTGCCAGCAGTTAATAATTAGGCAGAGAATGGACCGCAATAATTACTTCAAAAATGGCAGTGTTAAAATGCAAACATCCAAACACCTGGTAATATGACTGTGTGCCAGTAAAGAAGCCGAGCTTTTAATCAGCACCTTTTAAGGTTTCGCACTCTTGTCTCGAAAATGACAGGGAGCAGCAGCTCCAAGGTGAGTTTTCTCTGCATCTTTTTATCCCTGTGTCCTCCTGTTTCCTTCTGGCAGCTGTTTCCTTCTTGTTGTCTTGGTTGCATCCTTATTCCCTCAGGTCTTCATTTCCAGATATAACAGATTCTAGTAATGTGCTTTCTCATATGTTATTCATTTTGGCAGTGATTTGATGTATAGGCTTTGTGGTAACACTGTAGCAGTCACCATGGGAAACTTAGCAGCCAGCTAATAACAACCAATAATGCCAGCTACACCGAGCCAAGCTACCAGCCACTTAGAAACACACCAACAAACAACAAACGCCAACACTGTCAGCCTGTAAAATTGATTTTTAAGCTCTTCTAGGTTTGATTGAGTTGCTCTGTTTGTAAACAGGCTTTGTCCCGCTCCCTTTGTTAAATCTCAGGGAACACAGTGAAAACCTAACAGGTTTGAATGGAAAAAACAAAAACAGTCAACATTTAAAACAAACAAACAAACAGACAAAAAACAATCTATGTTAATATTTATTTTATTCCTAGACTACAGGATATAAAAGCTATGTTCCCTCAAACCTAAATTTCATCAGCTGTAAGCTTCAAACAAGTACCCATTAATTATGGCTGTCTTTGTTTTCAAAAAGGAATTTAAATTGACACAATAACAAATTGGATAGCCATTCGTTTTCTTAACCACTCATCCAATTCAGGGTCGCTGGGGGAGGGGGGGGGCTATCCCAGCTATCACAGCACACAGAACAAGCCTATTCACGTCTAAAGACCGTTAAGAATCACCAATTAACCTAACAGGCATGTCTTTGGACTGTATGAGGAAGCCTGATTACCTGGAAAGAACCCACATGGCCACCAGGACTACATGCAAACTCCACACAGAATGCCCCCAGCCAGTCAATGGATTTAAACCCAGGAACTTCTTCCTGTAAGGCAACAGTGCCAACCACTGAACCACTGTGCTGTAAGTCAGTTGTACAGTACTGTGCAAATGTCTTGAGCCACCCCTCTTTTTACATTTTGCTGGGAAAATGGGAGGTTATTGAAACGTGGAAACATAAAGGGAAATACTGTCAAGTCAGGCTGTGGATGCAAACGCAAGACTCAGAAGGCAGACATAAATACAATGCAGCTTTATTGCTGAACACAAACAACTAAATACAATCTGAGGCAGGTCAGGAGCAATTATTTCAGAATTAAGACTCTTCAAAGACAACATAGAACAGAGGAAGACTCAGACAATATATACACAGGAGGTAATCAGGAAGATAAGACACACCAGTGAACACAGCCGAAACTCACAGGGAAAATGAGAATGGGGAAAGTAAAACCAACCAAAATAAAAAACAGGAAACAGAACTCACACAGATACCAAGACTGAGAGATATGAACTTGATATAGAGAGACCAAGCAGACACGGGGACATGACTGGGGCAATCGAAAGGGATCACAAAAGATGAAAATAACTAAGAAGATGACCCACAATACAGACAGCGACTATAACCAGAAGACATAATAAATAAAGAAAAACAGCAACCGAAATATTACAAAAAAAAATCCAAACTAAAACACAAGAGCCCCCAAACCAAAAAGAATCACAAAAACCCACAGAGAAAACAAAAGACCATGACAAATACAATCTATGAAACAAAAACAGTATATTTGGTACCACCTTTATTCTTCAACACAGCCTAAACTTTTAGGCAGGCTTTCTTGTAAATTGTTTGAGCAGTCTTTAAAAATAGTTTCTTTAGATGTTGGTGCCTTTTGTTCTAATAATCCCACACTGCTTCAATAATGTTGGGGTCTCGGTCTGACTGTCTGCCTGTTGTACTTCTCTCCTGACCTCCTCTATACATATTGATGAGATGATTTAAACAAAAAAAAAAAAAAGATTGTATTCTTTCTAAGATCTCTTGCATTGATATTCAGTCCAGTTCTTGTGTAATTTGGCATACCTCAGCCTTCTCTCCCTGTTTCCATTTTCAACCATTTCTGATGAGGCTTCAGTGATCCTGTGTCAGGTCTTGTACCTTTCTATGTTTGAATGATTCTTAGGACTGTGTTAAGTGGCTCAACAAACAAAACACATTCTTCTGAAAATGGTCCAGGACACTGAAGAAACTTTGAAAGATCTTCAGAAAAATCTGGAGAATTATTGCCCAAACAATTACATAAAAGTCTGGCTCCTTGAGGGCAAAATATAACGAAATGATAGGTGGCTCAAGATTTTTGCACAGTACTGTATGGGATTACAATAACAAAATTATTATTATTGTCTTTTTTTTTTTAACTAAAAACAGGATTTTAGGATATTTGATCTTGATGTGAAACTTTCTGGTATTTCATCCTCAGAAGGCCAGTACATTATCTCTGTAATCCCTTCAGGATACTGCTGCTACTTTGAAATCAAATTTTCAGCAGTACGAAACACAATCTCACACTTTAGCTGCACAGTCTCATATTACTTTTCCAAAAGAAAAAGGAAAAGTTTGATACTCTACAGTAAATGTTTTAAATCCCTGCCCACTCATACCTTTGCCCCCTGCAGTATTCTGGAAATTTGGTAAAGTCATCAAACCGTATTGTGCTCAAAGGGATCATAAAGGTGTAATCATCCCAACTCAACAGGTGTGTGAAAAGTCCCTTGTAATTCCTATAACTTTCTCTGGTTTCATCATATGTGGGCAGATCTAGGGAGCCAGCTCACCCGTGGAAAACATAGCTAACCTGGAGCCATTAAAAAGTTAACCGTGTTTCTGTTATTCAAGTATTCCATCATTCCAGGTCCAGTTAGAGTAATCCACTATACTTTGTTATGAAATTTAAAAATTGGTTAACACACACCAGACCAGAACAAGAATCTGTCCCAACAAAGTCTTCCACCTCTAATAAGTGCTACTTTCTTACAGGAAGGGGAAGGGCCGGTTTGGGGAGAAACCTAGTCATCAGCTCGGTTAGATGATGAGCTAGCTGGCGAGCTCTCAACTTGATTGTTCAGCATTCTCCATCATACCTCAGTTAACAAACCGATCATCTCATCATCAGCTGTCATCAGCATCAACCTTTGCTCTGTAATCCTGTTTCTACAAAGGCTCCTCCTGAAACCACAAAGTTGCAGTACAGGTTACAGAGACATGGAAATCAGTCTGATGTGCCACAGTCATTATTGAAAACCTCATCAGAAGCATTCTTGATCAGATCCAAGATTTCCAAGAAAGGATTATTGCTGTTAAAATCCACATCAGGCGGATGCCTCATGAGGGTAGAAACTTGAAAGTAAACATATTTACTGCAAGAATTCAGTCTGCTATGCCTGCCATGTTCTACATACCAGAATATTTATTATATTATGATAATATATTAATACTTTTAATCTAGTCTGTGTGGGTGAAGGCCTTAGTAGCAGTAATTACTTATACTGTAAAAAATCTTTTGTTTTTTCCACAGTCAAAACTATGGCCTTCTTTAGGATTCCTGGAGAAAATAATGTGATAATGTGATAATCATGAATGTGTCACTGTGGTTATTTACTATCCTTTCATTAGGGGAAAAAATTAATTTATCTCACAACACTGGGTTTAACCTCACCTGCACACCACTATGGTCAAGGTTAAAGTATAGGATATGTGGTTGTGTAAGATATTAGTCCTCATTTTTAGGGAGTTTTCCCAAATTATTTTTTATATCATAAACAGCCTAATTAGAAACTTCCCTAACAATTCCAAAATATTTGTAATAGTGACTCTAACTTTATTTTGAACTCCTACATGATTTGTAACTTTCCTTTCTCTGATCCAAAATAACCTGTGTAGGCTTGCAGTCTTAGATTTATAACTTTCCAGAAGTGGCAGCTTCCAGAACTTTCCAGTCCATTTTTCAGTTTTGTTTCATGTGGCCTTTTTATTACCTGACCAGATCCTAGCCACAAAAGCTTTAAAATCTCTGCCTCAGTAGAACCGGGCAAAGAAAAGCGATGTTCTCTCTCCGTCTGTTTTTCTTCCATGCCATTATTCTTTTTCTGCCTCACAGCACCTTGTTTGACATGTGCGTACTATGAATGTTAATATGCAGTGATTTTATTATGAGTTGAAAAGTGAAAATTTCATAAGATAAGGTTAGGTCTAGCTGAAACTCTTGACTTTTTTTTCTACTTGAAAGCTGTACGCCCAATTCCTCAAATATGATCTCATTATTGCAAGTATGGAATTGTGTTTTGAGACTGACTCATCTATCTCACAGGATGAATTCTCATTAGGGTGGAGAAAACCAATTCTCTCTTGCTTAATAGCAAGAAAGATTTTTATTTTTTTTATTTTTTTTTATCTTTGCCGTTGGCTGCTGTGAATCCTTAAGCTTGAACCTTTTTTTCCTCTTCTTGCTAACGCAAGCTACCCATGGAGAAAAGGAAGCTCTCTATCAGTATTGTTATGAAGTGGATTTAAAATTTATCTGGCCCCCTACACTCTCTCTATATATTTATATATATATATATATTTTTTTTTTTTAAGTACTCATTAATGATCATTAACATCACTGGCACATCCCTGACCAAGAATAGAGTCCACAACCTTTTGGACAATTTTAAGGATAGCGAGTTAGACAGTGTCTTTAATACTAACCCATCAAAGGGTTAAGTATTCATCTCAGGAGCTTTCCGTGCTCCTGTGCAAACCTGTACAGCAGATGAGACGCGGAGCGTGTGTCAGTGAGGTATGTATGGGTACACACCCCAAATGAAGGGGAGTGTACATGCAGACAGAACACCTTCAACCTTCTGTCTCCTGTTTTACCTCAGGGGAAGCACCAGCTGTCTGACAGTAATACTCTGTTTTAGCCTAATATTTATTCACCAGAGAGAGCCACATACCACCGCAGCCATGGGGAAGCAGGTAAGATCTGATAAACATTTACTGTGACTGGATTAAGTGACTTTAATTAGTGCTGAGTCTTAAATTTGGTTATTCATTGCACAAGCAGTGCTAATCACATCAAACTGAGCAGTAGGAAAACTGACTAGCACTGTGTTAAGTCACAAAAGATGAAAGTGGGGCCTTTATCCTTTTGTAAAAGGTTCTGGGTGAGATCTACGACTATTTTTTTTTTTATTGTTACACATCAATCATCGCACATTACTTGAAATCCTTAGAAAGTGCTATATCCTACATAAGGAACTGACACAGTGCAGTCTGCACAGTGAGGAGAAAACAGGTTTGTATAAGACAAAGATGTGAGAAATTAAAAGTGAAAGTTGTTTGTGGTTCTCGATATAAAAGTTAATTTAGATAGGGGGGGACAGACATGTTGTCTTAATATGAAGTTCCCTCGTGCGTGCACATGCATCAAATCTGTTGATGACTGAGCCAAACAACTGTTGGTAAATCATACAGCTGGCTAAAAAAAACAAACTTTTGCTGCGCACAGAAAGAAATGTGGTGTCAAGGTTTTGTGTGTAGTTTTGTGTGTTTTTGCTGGATCACTCGTGAGTTTCAACAAGAGGCATTTCCCTCCCTCTGACTTTTACTTTGGTGGGAACTAAAGCAATGCGATGTTGTTTCAGACAGACCAGAACGTGTAATTGTGCCAAATAACTGTGGATAGGGAACTCTGGTGAATTGATTTAGGATTTCATTTTTTTTTCCTGCATGCAAGCATCTGGATCTGTTCTAGCTCTGAAACACCCTCCTTGCTACAGTTTTAAGCAACTGAACTATTTCGCAATATCAATATTTCGTGCCTGAGGTATTGAATAATAATCATATTATAAAGAGACAGAAGAAGATAGTTTGAATGTATTATTATTCCCCTGAGTGCTTTGGATGTCTGGCGATTTTAATATATGTTTTAAAACTCACACTTGCTTTCATTACATGGCTCTATTTCTTCAGTCCTCACTCCAAATGATAAACAAAACTATCTCCATCGGCTCAGCAGTGCCAATTCCATCAGCAGCTGTGAATTTTCCGCGCCTCGTTGGTGTGACAGGCCAGGAGCTGATGCTAGGTCACTCTCATTGTCAAAGCTAATAACTGTAAATGGGAATGGGGTCTTGTGGGGGCATGGGGCCTGTGTGTGATTGTATTGCGTGTGCATGTATGTGGTTGGGCTCACCACTCTGTGCAGCTGAAGCATATTCATCTATCAGTGACACTTCTGCAAATGTTTCATCCATTATAAACCTTGAAAAATGTGCTTCACAGGCCAAGATTGAGTAATCTGTCCTAAACTGTCTTGAAGGAATGTTTTGTTGACATGTAGATGGAGTGTAAGTGTGCTCTAAACACTTAGTGCTAAATGAAACTTAGTGCTAAATGAAACAGTGACAATGTTCTCAAAAATTAATTTAACCTGAGTAGATAGTGTGTTGAAAACATCGCTCAGCTCAGACGCAGCTGACCCAGTTCACAACAGCTGCACTTCTGCCTTTTGGCTCCAGTGGTCTCCATGAACACAGTGCACCAAAACAGATGTTCAGACCTCCTCAAGAAACCCTGGCGTAGGATGTTTGAGCACAGTGGCGTTGTGTCTCTGTTTCTTTAAGTGAGAACTGGAGAACAGATAAGTCTTGAGATTAGAAGGTAAACTTTTATTCTTTCCCATGTTGGAGAAGCAGTGTCTTTAATTGCTGCTGCTTGCATTTGGGGGGTTTAGCTGAATTTGTAGCTATCTTTGATTAACTTCAGTGTTGTCAGAGAGAGCATAATGTTAAAGATGTGACACTAGTTTTAGTGGGTCCCTCAGAAGCTGGAAGCAATTACAGACTCCTCCAAGCAGCAAGAATGTAGCAGGCGTTCACCACACACCCTTTTAGAAAGATACATTTTTGTCAGGAAAAATAAAAAAATAAAATAAAAGCCAAGACTTTCAGGCAATGGAACTGTGGTGTGGACTAAACATAACACATGACCTTACTTTTCCAAAAAAGAAAAGAAAAGAAAAAACAACCCTCAGTTTTTCAGTTCAACGAGAAAATGTGCCAGACACTAGGCTTTGAACCACACACTATAACTGGTTTGCTTGGTAAATGATAAATGAATGTTTTCTTTGTTCTTCAGTTTTTCTTTTGATCCCTTGTCATAATTCCCAAAACTTCATGCTCATCATTCCGGGACAGAGTGTAGTACACTACTTTATATGTGCCAAATAAGGCTATAACTATTCAAACATTAACAGGGTGTCTTAAAAGCATTGCTTTAAAAGCACTAAACAGACATGCTCTGCAGGGAATGCCTGTTTATATCAATATTTTATAATCAATTCAGTCCCACCACTTAGAATCGCAGCATGTATTTGTTTGATACATTATAGCAGAAAGCCAAACAGGGTTGATAATTGATTCTGTTACTGGCATAACTGAACAAAGCATCAGTGAAGCTGCGGCAAACTAAGAGGACAAGAATCATTTCTAGGTCACTGCCCACAATGGCTCTATACATTCTGCCAGCCGATCGTAAACCACAGTGAACCCATGTAGATGCTGGCTCATGTGTGCAGTAGGTATTGTATACATTTTACACTTTTAACCCTGGTACATTCTGGAGATGAAGAGGTGCAGGTTTTCTTCTAGATACCAGGTTAAATTACAAGAAATAACACCTCTGTCGAAAGCTGAAGATAAATTACAGTGAGTGTTAATTGGCTTGGTACTAACAGGCTTGTTCATTTGGTTGATGTTTGGATTGATTGCGTGTTGCTTAGTTATGGGCATCATGCCTTGGGGATGAAAGCAATTAAAGTCTTGAGCCTTTGCCATAGCGGGGGCAAGCTAGACTTTCATCTTATTGTTGGCAAAATGAGAAGTGTTTTGGACTGTCCTAGTTAGGAAAATAATTATTGCTGCTTAGATCAGTGTTTGCACTCAAAAGGACAATCTTGATGCCAAAGCACGTGCTAACTCAGTTGGGCATGTACATTCAGACTTTAATTACCGTAATTTCTGAAGGCTTAATGGCAAACATAACATTGTAAAGATATTCTCCTTTGTGTTGCCTTTCACTTGCATCCGCTCTATGATCTGATGCATGCCATTTAGTGAGCAGACCTTAACAATTGTGAGGATGTATATAGCTGTGTATTAAAGCCAACCATGCAGCATAGCCCTGGAGACTGATCCCATCTGTTCAAGGCCTGGCTGCTTAGTTAGAAACTCATCAAAATGTGGTCCCCCAAGGTTTTTGGACCCCCCTTTGTTTCTCCATTTGTTACCTCTTTGTCTTATTGCTGAAAGGGTGGGGTGCCAGGAGCAAGAGCTCAACCCCAGAGGGTGGGGTGGGGGTGGAGTGGGGGGGGGGGTCCAGACATTAATGGAGACAGTATCCATGAAATAGCCCAGTGGAAGTGACGCTTCCTGGACATGTTTTACGCTCGCATGAGCATACGGCTGGGGTTGGGGTAGGGTAGAGAGCTTCACCAATGAGGGAGGGAGTGTGGAAAGAGACTAGCCAGGATGCTACTGTATGTTTTGTTTAATTTCCCATGTGCTGTTGAAAAAGAGAGCTGAGCTGTCAGTGGGAGTTGCATCTTACTAACGCATTTTTGAAGATTACTCTGCTATACAATGTAAGTCAGATTTGCTCATTACTGTTTGGCTGCTAACAAAATACCCTGATTCTTTAATTAGTCCTGATGCTTATTGTGGGAGTACTGTTTAGAGCATTTTGAGCCTGTGTTCCAGTTCAAAAGTGGTGCATTTTACTTTATTCTCTGTTTAATGCATATTTAAGAATTTCTTTGTTAGGTGTGGGAAAAGGGTTGCACTTGGGAATGACTAAACACCAAGGTGAAGCATGACCTTGTAACACAATGATAATGATGCAGTTTACAAATGTCTGCTAAAGTCCCATTTTTTTTCTCATCAAAGTTTATGTAACATTTAATTTCACAGCCTATTTTTTTTTCTAACTTCTTATCTGCGTTTTCAGGAGGGTATTTCTGGCCCTTTTCAGGTCTTTTTTTCCAATTAATACAGCTTGATGTGCCAGCCATCATCAAGAGAACTGCCTCAGGCAGTAAATGGCCTTATTTAGTGAGGATGAATATTCATATGTCTAAATAATTATTTCAACCATGCTGTTATTTATTGATAAGGAAATGTACATACATGAATGCCACATATACAAATATATTACCAAAATATAAACAAAATTGCTTCTGTTACCTCCCCAACATCTGAAGTCCTATTTTATCAGTTTCTGCTTTGGTGATGTTGATGCAGTACATTATGACATAGTTCATGTCAAATATTTGCCTTTATACAGTACATTGTATTTGTTTTGAGTGAGAAGTTGAGCTACTAAGTAACAAGACAATACCAGCATATATGTGGATCAATTTTCTGGACTGAAAGCCCCTGACAATTTGTGCGTTAACAAGGATCAGATTGGGTTTCCAGTGGGCGAGGTGGGGACAGTTGTTACAACCACAGCCCAGACAAGTTTTATATTTATGGGATGAGTAAAACAGAAACAGACATTTTTCCACTTCATGTTTATTACAGTTCAGAATAGGGCGTGACTTTAGACTGACCCTGAAGTAGCAAGACATTTTCATCTTTAAAAAGCACTGGCCTCTAATGTCAGAATGACTCTAATGTCCTGAGTTTTATTGCCTTTTACGGCCCTAATATGATTCACAGTATGAGAGCAAGTAGTGAACTAATTATTTTGCAGACAACTTGTGGCTATATATAGCCCTCTCTGGCCCTGGGCAGAGCAACAGTACTTTCTTGTTGATTTCCTTACTGTTGGAAATTCTTGGAAAGGTTTTGTACATCTAAGGACTGATGTGAGGAATATCTACCTTTGCTGTGTTTTGCACTCAGACTGTATATAGAGGATTGACCTAGCCACTGGTTTGCGGGCATAAGTTTTGTGACCATCGCTATCTTGTTTTCTGGACCCTGAAGGGACAGCATTTAGAGAAGGAGTGCTAAATTGTCAGAAAATTGAAAGCTAGGTTAGCAAGTGCCATCTATAGTCTGTAGCATTCAAATAATATACAAGAACTGTACTCAGCGAAACTGGAGTAGAAGCAGTCTGTTAGGACAGTAAGCCACATAGCAAACCATAGTCCAGTTCAGTGATTCACATTAGCTCAGGTAACACTCAGGTATTTCAGGTAACACAACAGGGAGCTAGAAGCCTTGTTGGTGCCCACTTGCCCCACAAAACAGCCCTGTCCTTAATTTTAAGCCATAAGTTGAATTATTCACAGTTTGCTGTAAATGTGCTTACTTCTTTTCTTTGTTTTGGTAGCCAGCCTTAAGAGTCATTTTTGCACATTTCCTTGTTTTTTTTTCTTGTTTTTTTTTTTTGTGTGTGTATAAAACTTACTTGTGCTGCGAAATTTACAAATTCATTAGTATGTTGGTGATGTGACCAAAATGAGCCAAGCACAGGAGTCACACTGCTTAATTTGCCTTTTGTTTTTCAATTTAGTCGTGGTCACCGGGAGGAGAGCGACTTCTCTCAGGTATTGTTGTCTCGCTAGCGTCTTTACACATTTCTGCTCCTTACAAAACGTTGCAGACTTTAGATTGGCATGGGTTGCTGGAGGGAACTGGACAGTGACAGACAGCAGTAGGCTTGACTGAGAAACAAACAAGCTGTGAAGAGAGAGCTGACGGTTTGCCAGTGAAAAGATTAGAGTGGCATTTGGCTGGAGCGCCAAGATGCACCGTTGCTCTTGCCACACTGTCATGGAAACGGAAGCTTTATACTTCCCTCACAGTCCCCCCACTGAGTGTCCAGACTGTACCAAAGAGTCATTTAAAGATCCTGGGATTATTTGTGTTGACAGTAGTTAGCCGTTTACAACATAAATTAGACTTTCTTGAATTCAGCTGCATGAAATAAACATTTGCTGCCCCCTTTGATTACTCATTACCACGGCTTTACATTATTTTGACAGGTGAATGAGTAAGATGTAAAGAAGGTCTATTATAAAAGAGCGTGTAAACTTAGTTGAGCATCTTTACAATTCAATCTATCCGAGAGCTCTCATTTGTCATGCAGAGCACCTCTGTTCCCTGGTGACCAATCAGGAGTTCTTCCCTGTTGGCTAAAAGCACCCCCTTCCACTGCCTCATCATCATTTGTGATTGACAGCCTCCCACAGGAAGGAGGGGGGTTATTTACCTCCCTGTGTTCTCATGGGACTAAGTTAATGATCCCAGCCAACAGAATAATACAAAGAAGGAAAACCCTGAGAAGTCGGTGCCTGGTTGAACCATTTGGAGCAGTTTCGGCTTCTTTTATAGAGGATTAGAGAAAAAGAGGCTGTGTGAAGAGAATTTCAGAGATAGCAGTGAGACAGATGAAGCAGCAGAACCCAGACAGAAAGTGGGAGCTGAAGGGAGGCTTCTGAGGAAAGCCGGTGTTTTGAGAAAAATCCCTTCCTGGGCTTTATTTCTGTATTCATCTGTCACCCTGGCTGTGAACTGTGTGGTTGACTGAGTAACAGACAGAGAGGTAAGGCGTGATCTGTATTTCCACCGGATGACACTTTAAAAGCTGTTTAGGTTACTTTGAGACTTTCGAGTTAGGCTTTGGGGGAGTTTTAGTGTGCTAAATTAAACACGTTTCACAGTATTCTGCATAATTTTTCGTCTGCATGTTTGAAATGTAGATATAAAAATGTAAACAAACATCAATGGCGATTTTATGGCTGTGTGGCCTGTTTTTCATTCAGTGAATTTTCTGTGGCATTCAGTTCAAATATTTTTATAGTTTAGTGTCTGTTTCCACACTGCACATTGTGCTGGCCTGAGTACGGCTCTCCTGCAAACATAACCAAGATATTAATGGGGTTATGTTACATTTCAAGTCATTATTTGTCTTAACATGCCTAAGAATCTAAATTATTTTACTTCCCCCTACATTTCTTTTCATTCTTTTTTCTTTATTAAACTGAAACAAAGTCTCCTAGCTCCTTCTCCAGGGCTTTGGCTTAAACCTAATCCAAACCAGTGTATGCCTTATATACTATATATACCATAAGCATCTACTTTACACAGCTACTTTAAAGCGGAAAAAAAGCTCTGACTTTATGTTGTTAACAAGGTTGTGGCAGGTAATCTCATAGTTCAACAGTAAGCTCAAATTTAGTGCTAATAAATTGTTAGATCCTGTTGTTATCAGCCTCACTATTTGGATGCCAGTCCTGTCAGTCAGCACATGTTTGTGTTGGAAGCATTTCTGTGAGACTGGTGAACAGATGCCAACAATCTGAGAGAACTTTCAACAATATCTAAGTCAGCTGTCGCCGCCACGATGCATTCCTGTGTGTTTCCATTTCAGTGGATATGTCCAAAAGGAGAGCGAGAGTGAGAGAAAAAGGTGTGACTGCTTTAAGAAATAAGGTTGCTGCTGAGCATTATTCTTGCTAATCTAAAGTAAGTTCCCTACCCAAAGCAATGTTATTCATTAGCATCGAGATAATGAAGATGACAATTTCCCTGCAGGGTAAATGACTGACAGTCTATTAATATACCTCTGTTTAACCATCATAAGATTTGCAAAGCACCGCTCTTGTACTTTCTGAACAGTTGATTAATAATTGATTGCTGTGTTGGGTGAGAGGCACTATTTCATTTGGCTCTATTGAATCGTGACTTAGGCATGAAGCACATTTCTAGCTGCATTAATCTAGACTAAATTTGCTGAGGATAACTATAAAGCATTTCAAATTTTGGCTGATATAATATGTAAATAGCATCATACAAAACATGCAAAAAATCTGAAATGAATCTGTTATTGTTATTATTTAATTACATGCAGAGCACGTTGTCTTTGTGGCATGCAGCTCATCTATTTGGAAAAAAAAGTTCATCTGAGGATGACAGCAAACCTCTTTCCAAAGTTATGGCAACACCCTTCGTTCTAACAGTTCCAACAGACCAAACCAGTGAAAGACCTGCCCCTTTCTTATGATTGGCTATCTCAGCAATTTGCAGCCCACTTCTTTTAGATGGGATAGGTGCAGTTCTCGGTGAGGGAAGAGAAAAGGGTGGTAAGTTTTGATCTTCCTGCTGTTTTTTCAGTAGGCTAAGAGGAAAGAGTTTGTGTCAGAAACTCACAGAGAGTGAGCAGGCGAGTGAATTTGCCTAAAGTTCAGATCACTGCAGTGGATCAGCTTGGTAGAGCCTCACTATCAACACTGACTGACTTTAAAAGTGGCTCTTTCTTTCTCCTTGTTTATCGCTGTAATCATGTGGCAGGTAAGTCAGAGGGTCATTCTTAACTCTGTTCACTGTGTTTCTGTGCCTCTGTATTTTTCTACCAAAACAATGAGTCATATGTTTCTAAGCCTGCAGGCAAGGATCTGTGCAAGAACTAAGGTGGTTTGGCCTTGTGGTCTTCACAGATTTCTTCATGTTATGAAGTGTGGGTAGAACTCGTGGAATAGGATGACTAACTGAGAGGGCCAAGGGGGATATTGTAATTAAAATGTGTCAAACAGAGTGGGAGTAGACAAAGTAGATTTCCAGTGTTAAAGCAGCAATTGAGTGTAGCATTTCCTGAAATACACACTTTTACATGGCCTCTGTCTGAAAGAATATATCTTGTAGCATTTGTCTTTCTCTCGCTCTCCCTCTTTCTGTTTTTTTAACCTTCACTCAGACTTAGAGATCCACTGCAGCACCGAGGAAGATAAAACCACTGTTTGAACCACAATCTTGTGGCCTCGTGACCTACAAAATACCATTTACTAAGCTGATAAGATAAAAGATACAAGCATTTCCCCCCTGCAACATCCATATATATATATTTATATATGTACACACACACACACAAGACATCTAGAGCCTGTTTGTACCAGACCTATATACATAAAAACCGAGCGGAGCTAATGAAGAGTGAAACTGAGTCATTGCATTTGAGTCTGTGGTTGCCCCTGTTAATAAGTAACTTATCTCATTCTCTTGAGGAGGAATGTTAGACATCTTCCCACCAGAGCACTGTTTCTGATCATAAGTGTGACCAATAGATATCAAGCTGTCACCATGGCAACTCATGAGGTCTTGTTTTTTCATAATGCATAATAAACAGGCTTTAGGAGGAGATGTAAATGGTGGGCAGATTCATGAACAGAAATGTATAAGTACATGACTATATGAAATATTTACACATTTCTTTAAATTACATTTATTTTGGTGTAACACGTCACAACACATTAATGATAGTAACAGAAACCTCAGGCTGGACATTGTGATTGCTGTAATTGACTAATCAGCCACATGATGTCGCTCTTTGAATGCGTTCCACAACAGTAAGCGTCATTCTTTTTGAATGACTTGTTCAAATAGCTTGTCCCTCGCACGAGGGACGAAGGATAAACAGGAGTAGGTCGGAGCTGTTTATTATTTCAGCAAAAACGTGCAGATTGAGATAGATTTGAGCTCAGGGAGACATTTCTTCTGTGTGGACTTTTGAGTCACAGACCACAGCTGCATACTTGGAAAGTCACATTCTGTAAAGTTCCTGTGGTGGTGGAAAGGATACAGTGTTTCCCCGCAGATGCCACCTGCCAAGCCGCGGAGAGGAAATGAGAGTTTGCTGCAACTTCTGATGTTGACCAGGATGACCTGTGCAGCACAGACAGTCAGTAAGCATACAGAGAAGTGACAGACAGGAAGAATGAACATATTTGGGCTGACCTCTAGACCTCTTTTTCTATTTCTTAGAATGTCATTACAAACATTCATTGGAGCTTGTTTCCAGCTAAAGCTTTGTTTGCACATCCATCTCTCCTTCACCAAGCCAGTTTGTTCTTTATAGCGCCAAAAACCTATGACGTTGTTATTCTCTTCCGTGCAGTTGTGCTTGACAGATGCGTTTTAAATTCAGTTGCCGAAATATTTAGATTTGTAATTAACTTGCCCTCTGTAATCATTTAAATAACAGTATTTGTAGCCCTTGGTCAGGACCAGGCCCCATTAAGCTGATCTCAGTAATGTGTGCAGCTGCACATCAGGTAGATTTGTCAGTCTAATCAGCTGATTTGTGCTGCTGCAGCTGTAAATCATATTAGACCAGAGTGGGCCGCTGCTGAGCCGGCTGCTTTAAGGAGCAGCAACAGGCCACACATTGGTCACAGTTACGCTGTGAAGACAGGATTACAGATAAATATGTTAGGTGTGTGCCCCAGGAAGGAAGACAAAGAGCAATCACACTTTTTCAGATTCCGAATATAGTGTTCAGAACTATCATTAAGGGCGATAAAAGACCATAACCAAAAGGATTAGGCAGTACTTGAACAGGGAATTGTCTTCATATCTGAGACTTTGTAATTGTTTCATCTCTTAGTGACCCATTACACGACTTCCTAATCAAATAAAATTACATATGTTCAGTTAGTACTCCAGTTTGAAGACAGCCACTTAAAATATTATTTCCCACACCTGTCAGTCTTTTAATACCCTGCCTTAAGCATCTTGAATTATTCTTACCTGGTGCAATATATAAACTGTCAGCTGTAAATGCTGCTGTGCTCCAAAACCTATTTGTCAAACATAGCTGTTAAAGTAATGCATATAGTCAGATGTTGTTTTAATGTAGCATTCTGGTTGTTACATCGTGTTGCTTTTGGGATTTTCTCATCTCAGAAATGGAGGTCTTAGCTTTTTTGAGCATTACTGTTGAGATAATTGAACTTTGGATCTCATTTGTTTTCACATTTAATACTCGTTGGTCTTAAACTGTGTAATGCCACAATACAAGAATAGTTACATCAATATAATTTCTATCATTACTAATGCACATTCCAGTTGGTGTGGATATGTGATATAACCTAATATAGTCTATACCAAAGGTGATGAAGTTTTATTTGGGCAATATTACAATGCCCCATAGACACACAGTAAGTACCACCTAGTGACTGTGCCCCTTTTCGCATTAAACAGCTATACAAACTCACCTAACAGAAGTCAGAATTTACACCTGTGAATACTTCGGTAAAGAGCAAGAAGAGGTTATTTTTAAACTGAACCTTGGATCTTTTTGGTCATCGCCATAAATTTTATCTGCTGGTTTTCCTGGAAACTGTTCATTCACACTGATCAGTTCTCTCACTGATCTTGAGACAGATATCACATTCCTGGGAAATACCAGTGGCATTCCCATATGGATCTTGCAAGCACTGTACCTTCTACCCGGTGCTTTATATGAACTGTAGCATTCCTTTAATATTTATGGTGCATCTGTCTCTCAGAGAGAACAGTCACTCTGGGGACTCTTTTGATTGACAAGAGGATTCAAATGGAGCGCAGCAGGGGTGTGTCTGGAAATAGAGGCACATGGTAAGCAGATGGTACCTCAGTGATTCCCACATGAGGGCCAGCTGGGCCAGACTGGGATGTAGCAGATAATGTTAGGAAGTGGTTGTCTTTATTTGAAATTGTGTAGCAGATTCTTGGTGCCTCAGCAAATTTCAGTGAGTGACTTTACGGTTATTTTACAGCCTGTAAAGATGCATTGTATTTGCTTTGTTGCATATTAAATAAGAATGGCCACTGAGAGGAGGGAAACAGACTGCGATGTATAGTAAACCAGTAATTCCACATCACTTTGTTGGATGGATGCTGAAGGAGTCCAGACCTCTGTCCCCCATCACAGATGAGTCCTGCTGCCTCTCAGGTTCCTTCTCATCTGTGTTTGTGTCTTCAGCCTTTCTTTTTGAATCTCTGGTGGGATTGCCAAGTACCTCAGCATTGTGCTGCTTGAAGCAGAGGCACAATCACACAAGGGAACCTGAAACTGATCCCAACGCTTTGAATTTCTGAATGGGCAGGGCTGAGGGGACACTGACCTGCCTGTGAGGATGTGTGCTAGGACTCTACACGATACTGTGCTCTGCTTATTTGCTGATTTTGACTCGCACACGCACTCTCTCTCTCTCTCTCACTTCTGTCTGCTCTCTCTCTCCTCTTCCAGTACTGGCCTGAGCTCCAGCTGTAGGTGGAGCTGGCTTTCCTGGAATTGTCGGGCAACTTTTCCTGTTGTGCTTGCTACCTCTTGCTCAATCACTCGCTTAATGACAGCTCTGCTGCAGGACTTATGGGGCTCTGAAAACTTGTGCCATCTGGATGCATATCTCTACAAGCATGCTGGAGTTAATGACTGGTGCATTTTGTGGTATAAACATATTTTCATGATTCAGGTCAGAAGTTCTCCTTCAGCAAAAATGTCTCGGCAGTGCAAAGTGGGGCGAAATCCATCGGTGGGTAAAGTAAACTCTGTATGAATGGGAGCGCTTTCAGGAGTATCTAATGTACTTGGGGCTATGAAGGAGTTTGCACGGGCTCTTTGCCACAGTGTTGTTTTACAAGCTTTTTACATTGTCTGGATATTTTACACCATAAGTGATGACATCAGAGGATTAGTGTCTCTTTGCTTTGTGTTTATCATACAAAGCCTTTTATTTAGGTTGCATTTAGGACATCCTAGTTGAATCAGCAACTTGCAATAGCAGTATGTTTTATCTAGTGGCTATGCTTAACAAAATGTGTTTTTTGTTCTTTTCTCTTGATGTGAAAAATCTAACAAATGGATGAAATATTGGACAAGTAGTTTGTTTTTTTATTTATCATGTTTTATTTTCCAAAGAGTATAGTTTTGTTACCCCATAGAGGTTATTGAGCTTTAGGACAATGCAAAAAAATCAATATTTATTCACTTAGAATTAGAAATCGTCTGTAAAATTAACATAATATGGTACTGTTGTTAAATAATATTTGTTCCAGAAAGCATATTTTGTTCAAGTAAGAGGGGTTTAGACGAGGGAGAGGTATTCGTTGATCCTCAATTTCTAGGGACCTGCATTTGTTGCTTTGCCTTTAAAGAACAAAATAGCGTTGAATCAAAGGCCCAGAGATGCATCACAGTCACAAGAGACAAGTGCAACAATTGCCTCTTGTCTTGTACTGTACAGTGGGATCATGGCATATCTACAAGGATTTGAATAGAATAGAAAGAACAAACCCAGGTTTGTAGCTCAGAGGTAATTGCTGTATCCTCATAACTTCAAAAGGCTACTTGTGCTCGACTGTCCTGGTAATGAGCTTTTGCCTTCTTCACACATAATGAGTGGAGGTAGAGGGTTCACATAGAAAGACGCTGTGAGCACAGTGTGTCCACTCGCAGCTGGGGTGTCTAACTGGCCGAGAACAAAGGCTTAGTGTCTGTGATGGTGTGTAGCCCCAGCCATCAGCAAGCAGGCCAATGCACTTCTGCTTGGCTGAGTTGTCAGTCCTCACTAGCCTGCTGGCCTACGGGCTACAGTATAGACAGGCTAGACTATTCCTGTGCCAAATTAAAAGGAGCCGCTGCTGCATTCTTTAAGTTCTCAGTTCAGTCAAACGGACCAAACTGAAAGCTGATACATGTTTATGAATTATGTGTAAACACGTGTTTTTAGCCCGAGAATTCTCCTGCATGTTTGCTTGTTTTATTTTTCCAGTTTTCTTCATTTCCATAATCAGATATCTCTTACAAATATTTACATAATAAAATATTAATGTTTTTACATTCAGCCTGAACTGGAAATCAACTGAAACTCAAGTAGAGATGAATAACTTTGTTTTTATTATCATAAGTACTGATAAATATGCACAGTGTTTTATTTCATTGTTTCTTCCCAAGATTGTTTCATATTTAAATGTGGACATTAGCCCTCCAGCTAACTATTATTTCTTTATCAGTTAATCTCACAAAAATAACTCGTTAGAAACAAATAAGCAACAATCTGTCATATTTGAACCTCTGTCGCCGTTCTCAGCATTTCCTGATTTGTTTGTGGGTCATTTTTACAGATAGCTGATCAGCTTCCCTGGATTTCGCTGACCATCCCACTTTGTTTTGCTTGAAGATGGAAACACTGGAGTCAGAGCTGACTTGCCCAATCTGTCTGGAGCTTTTCGAGGACCCGCTGCTGTTGCCCTGCGCTCACAGTCTTTGTTTCAACTGCGCCCACCGAATCCTGGTCTCTCACTGCACCCCCAGCGAGCCAATTCAGTCAATCAGCGCCTTTCAGTGCCCCACCTGTCGCTATGTCATTACCCTCAACCAGAGGGGCTTAGAGGGACTCAAACGCAACGTTACCCTGCAGAACATCATTGACCGCTACCAGAAAGCTTCTTTAAGCGGACCCAACTCTCCTAACGAGACTCGGCGTGAGCGAGCCGTCCCCGACAGCACAGCCATGACATCTCCCTGTGACCGGGTCCAGTGTCAGTTCTGTGAGCAGGACCCTCCGCAGGATGCTGTAAAGACTTGCGTCACCTGCGAGGTGTCATACTGCGAGGAGTGTCTCAAGGCCACCCATCCCAACAAGAAGCCCTTCACGGGCCACCGTCTAATTGAGCCCTTGCTTGACTCCCATCTGCGAGGGCTTATGTGTCTGGAGCATGGGGATGAGAAGATCAACATGTACTGTGTGACAGATGAGCAGCTGATCTGTGCATTGTGTAAGCTAGTTGGCCGACACAGAGACCACCAAGTAGCAGCCCTCAGTGACCGATATGACAAACTCAAGGTAAGAAATAATTTGAGAGAAGCTTGCAGATGTATGACACAGTGAGAAAAAATTTCCCACAAATTCAGAGATGGTTTCTGAATTTTTCAAAAACCTCTTTCAGCTTCTCAGCATGACAGGTGGACAAGCTGATAATGAATTTATTGACTTTCCTTGTTATGATAAACTTAAGTGAGCTTTTTGCACGGCTCAATTTAGCAGTGTGCGAATGCGCAGAGATAAATTAGAGTATCGATTACATGAAACTAAATCTCATCCATTTATTTTTTGAGTGGCAATGACAATAATACATTTTCTTGGAAGCTGCTTCTCACTTGGCCAGTCAGAGGCTGCTTTCACAGTTTTAGGTTAAGTGGAAATGCTCATTGTCTGTAGATGGGCTGACATAAATAAAACATAAGAAGATGCTGTTAGCTGGCGTATAAAATGGTGGTTCTGCTTTTTTCATTGGAAAGTCAAATAAGCTTCTATCTTAAGAAATTTGGACCAGCTCTGTAGATGTATATAGTAACTCACAGGCATCATAGGATGATTTTACTATCCACCACAAGGCAGTTGTGTCTTGTAACTTACCATACACAAGGTAACATCAAACATTTACCATTTTAATTTGGGAATACGTCTTAAAATTGGCTGAAAAAAGCTTTTCAGTTCAGTTCAAGTTCATCTTAAAGTTTATCCAGAGAACTGCATGTCATAGACTGCATGACAAAAAAAAAAATAGAGCACCCTTCTTCTTTTTTTACAAAACATTCCTTTAATGCATGACTCACAAAAGGATAGTTTTATGTATCACACGGAGCACTGAAAGCCTTTTTTGTGCCCATGTCTTTCTTCCACAATGCTCGGTCACAGTGGAATTGGGATATAAACAATCTTTTTGCAACATTTTGGGAAGATAGCACCAGCCTTAACCTCTCTCCTTTGTTTGATCATGCTGTCATTGTGCAGACATCTCCTGGCCGCTTTCTCTGTGTGGGGCGTGATCATTCGTACCAGGAGGCAGAGCAGGTGATCAGCATCATTTCTTTAATTACACATTCGGGGCAGATTTATTGTGTGGATCTGCCTAGACCTGAATGTAACTTTTTAAAGGCTTGATTACCAAACAAGACCAGCGAACTGAAAGTGAAATGCGAGTTGCAGCTGGTCTGTATAACATGAAGTAATGAGGCATTGCAATGTGGCCTTGGTGGTTATTAATGCTCGAGTTAAAGCACTCAGCATTGTGAGCCAGTTGTGTTTTAATTATTTCATGAAGTAGTTAATGTGTGCTGTGACATTGTTATTTCCCTTTTAATTAGAACAAAATCCTGCAGATATTTACAGACATTAGGATTGTGGGTAAATTAAGGCAAACTGAATCATTTTCAGCCTCTTGTAGACTTACAGGCAAAGATCTGTTTTCTCTTTTGAAAAACATTAACCGATTCTATCCTTTAGTATTCTGTTGGTGTATCTCATATTTTACTAATTCATTTATTTACTTGGTTTTAAATCTTGATGCCCATGTACATGCATTGTTGGTCACATTGTTAGAAGCCCCAAGTGAAAGAGGAAACGACAATTCCCAACAAAGCGAGAAATAGTTTTTTTTCACATGGCATGCAGGACAGGACCCAGGTGGCATGCAGCTGAGCTTGTTGATAGTTGTTGGGTTTTTTCAAGTACATGTTTATAGCCACAGTGCCTCACATTTCTCAGAAATTCCCAGACAAAGGGAAACTGTGACTTGTAAAGATGTGTGTGTGTGTGTGTGTGTGATGCAGTGTTCTGTGTTTCAGGCTCATTTAGGTATTATGTGACATGATCCTGGTTATACATCTACAAATACCTATCCATCCTGTATTTTCTTAAGTTATTGCATTCCTATTAAAGTCATAGGAAAGGCAGGAGCATTAAGGAAAAAAAACCCTTTTTGCCAGATACTGTAATCGCAGAGCTTATATGTAAACACGCAAAACAGTCATGCAGACATTGCAAAGATCGAGCTGATCAAACCAGCTAAATTAAAACCGTGGGAAGAAGCCCATGGAAACACATGGAGAACAAGAGCAGGAAATTAAATTGAGACCCAGGACTATTCTATAATGAGGTGACAGTGCTATACTCAACCACAGTGCTGAAATATTTATTATCAGTGATAGCTGAAAACGGATATGTTTGATTTTCTGCACTTCAGTGTTACAACCTTGTTTAAGTCTAATTAAAGAGACGTTGCTGATGTATTCCACAGGTGTGATATCATTTTCCAAACATCAGCATCTGAAAAATATGCTAGACAAACTTTTCAGTTACATGCAGCATGGAAATACTTTTAAAGCATGTGCTCCAAAAAAAATACAACCAAAAAAACAAATCTAAATAATTAAATAATGCAGTATTTAACAAGGGAAAAAACAGTGCATGACTCTTTTAATTACTGAACTTACTCCTGTTGGTTACTTTTCTAGCACATCCATTTTGATGTCGAGAGCATTTTCACAGCTGGTAAAGAAGCCTTATTCTGTGTAGTACTAGAGTCCTTTTCTGATTTCAGAAGAAAATCCATGTTGAAATTTTTAGCAATATCCAGCCCTGAGAGGCATTTTTGTTCGCCAGCATGGTCACTTATTTTGGTGTGGTTGGTTGGTCGCAGGCAGAGCAGACTTGGTTGCTTAGAGCAGTACGCATTGATTTGACATTTGGCAGACAAGACGTGGTTTAAAACTGAAACAAAAACAATCAAAAACAACATTCAAGATTTTATGCTGCCACGTGAATGGAGCCAGTTAAAATGTAGAGGCAGCTGACCTGCTTTATCTGGAAATAGTCCAAGGCACCACTGCAGTGAACAATGAAAAGCAATAGAATGAGAGCATTCTACACGTAAGCTTTTCATCAGAAATAATTCATGTAATGTAGAATTTGATTACATGTTTATCAGTATGTAACGTATTCCAATTACATCTGTTTTTGATTAATTTACTTGCATACAGCACTGATTATACATGTACATGTATATATTAAAGTTACTTCACTGTGGTACAAATAAAGTTACACTGCAAAGGCAAAACAGGGCCCATGCTGCTCACAGGATGAAGAGTCAGCCAGTGCATAAAATTTCTAATGTTGACACAGGACAAAAGTCTGACGGTGACCTTTCAGGACTCTGAGAGGAAGGAAGAGAGACTGGCTAGTGCAAAGGTATGGAACCAGAAGCTTTCACGTACAAAAGGAAGCCACTATTCTTTCCTCCCATCAGGTTTAAATGATTTTAGGAAAGAGGGCTCCGTTAGAGAGAGCTGTCTAAACACGTGAAGATTATTCATGCTGCAGGAGAAGCTATTTTAGCGAAATTGAAAATACCTGTTCAGTGCCGGTTTTAGCTGAGGAGATTTTACTTGGTGATTTTTAATGGTCACACATTTGGCTGTATTCAACATCAGTTGAATATCTTATGTTTCATGCACCAGTTAGAGAGTTTTGAAGTTACCATACCTGCAAAAGAGCATCTGAAATGTCTTTCATCACATTTTCTTTTCTATATAAATAAATCATATTTGTGAGAGCAGTAAGATAGAGGCTCTGCTATTTTAGGACAGTGACTCACTCACCTTATGAAATCACAGTGTGAAACTTTGAACTAACATGACAGAGCCCCTCCCCTGCTCCCTCCCCCTGTCTATTTGCTTTTAATCTTTGCAGGCTTCTCATTCTTGTTTGGTTTCATCTCTAAGTATTTGTATTTTTTTCTAACAAAGGGATGCTACTCAGAGTTATATTTTGTGATTAGTGATTATGCTTCTCTGTAATTATTTCTTTTAAATCAGTGGTTTTGAAACCAAGCATTATATTTCCAAATGCTTTAATTCAAAGGCAGTCAGTAACTCTTTGACTATAAAAAAAAAGATAAATTCATATGCATTGCTAAGGACTTAATAACAGACTAAAATATGTTGTCCTGTTTTTATCTGATTCAGTTCAAAACACAGATTTCTGATAGAATCACAAAATTCTTTTTTAGATTTTATTGTCAGTCTGTCTTTTTTTTTTAAGTGATACTGTGGAAGTGCTTAAACCCCACATTTTTCTAATGGCCAACAGAAGAAGGTTAGACTGCATACAAGTGTATGAGCAAAATGACCCTATTTTTTACTCGATTTATGACCTCAGTAAACATTTTCCAGATGAGTTTATGGTTTTGAAGCACTCGTTTCGAGTCAAATTTATTACAGCATCATGGTAGATTTGTAAATTACGATCCAATTTTGGATAAAATAGAGATCATAGACACATTGTGATTGACGGGCGGCTACGGCATGAGTGTGCAGTGTCCTCAATTTGCAGTCTACATCTGTCATCCAATTTTTGCGTTTTCCACCCATCCGCTTTTGGTTTTTGTGAGACTAAAGTTTTGTTTTCATTTAAATCACTTCAATATAATCATGCATTAATCTTTTACTTTCAACAAATAATGCTCCTAATATTAGATCGTTCTCTGTCACAGTACACCATCATCATGCTGCCCAATTACAGTAAGAGCTTAAGTTCGAAACATCACCCTTTGATCTGACTCAGTGATTAGCACACCCTGGGTTTAGTTGTCCAAATTACTGGCAGATGCTCTGCTTAGCTTCATGGCCTCAGCGGGCAGTATGATGGGATCTTTGGCACAAAGCTAGGACTTGAGGGGCTTCACACTGATCAGAGCCCAAATGTGGCCAGTTGTATCCAGGGGCAGCCTTGTGTGTCCTCCCATGTGCTCATTACACTTGGACCTGATATGGTCCTTATGTTCCTATTCACCTAACTCTCCTCCAAGATTTATTCAGCTGTTTACAGTTTGATTGGGGAGGCAGTGCATAATGAAATGTTCCCTTTCAATTTTGTTTTGCAGCAAGCCTTGGATTCCAACCTCAGCAGTCTAATCAAGAGGACCAGTGAGTTGGAAAGTCTGATGGGCAAACTTATCCAAACCTGCCAACATGTGGAGGTGAGGTTGTTTGTCTGATCCTTTCAGGTTGTGTTTTTTTTTTTCCAGCTTTCTCTGCATTTCGTGAGCAACAACTCATTAAATTATTAACACCATGATGAATTACTGTATCTGAATGTGGAACTGTGTCATGTCAACAAGACTGAGCGCTCATTACTCACAAGCTCAACAATTATTGTTAAATGATTGCAAAATTTGGCATTTTAACAGCACATGTAGGCTATATATGAATTTATTTATGTATAGAGATAAAATAAATAGCTATAAAATAAATAGTATTTGATTCATTGAAAAGCCTTCAAATAAAGGATTAAGATACTGCATTATGTCAATTATTTAACCTCAATGTGCATTTTAATTTCCCTTTGCTTTACAAGTATGTGTGTGTGGGGGGGGGGTAACTGTGAGTAAGGTCAGCTGAGTGTAACTGTACTCTAATGTATGTTATCTGTAACCCTGTTTTTGTCTAGGTAAATGCATCGCAACAAGAAAACAAGCTGCAGGAAGAGTGTGACCTGCTGATTAATATCATACAGCAGCGAAGACAAATCATAGCTACCAAGATAAAGGAGGGGAAGGTACTGCTTATCACACTGTGTATCTCAATAGCTTTTGTTTGTTTGTTTATCACCTTGTCCGTGTCGATAACCTTGCTTCCTCACCCGAGCTTGCTGTTCTTGTTAGAATGCAGCAATAACAAATCACCACTGATGGGTAAAAAAAAACAAAACAACAACAACAAAAACATGTATCTTCAAAATTTTACTGCTCAAAGAGTTTGTAACTTGTGAAGGATGCATTTTTATATGAAGGGTGCATATTGTACGTGATACAATGCAGTCTTGTTGTCTGTTTAAACAAGTTTTTTTTTAACATCATTGGGTCATCAGTTATAACATTTACAAATGCATGTTTAGTCTCAGACAGTGCCAGCCTACTTTAAACATGCAAATGTACGTCCTCTCATCAAGAAAACACACGCTGACCCCACAGATCCATCAAATTTTAGACCAGCCTCTACTCTCTCATTCCTATTTAAAGTATTGGAGACAGTGGTTTTTCCTAGCACCTGCAGTCTTTCTTATACAGCAGTGATACTGGTGAGATTTTAATTCCTCTTAAATTTGACTCTCAGATTAAAGCAGTTGTTAAAGCCAGCTTTCTTCAATTAAGACTTTTAACTAAAGTTAAACCATTTCTTTGTATTAATGACCTAGAGAAGGCCATTCATGTTCTCAGTACATCTAGATTGGATTACTGCAACTCATTATATGTCGGATTGAGCAAAACACTTAAAACACGACTACAGCTGGTTTAAAATGCAGTTGCTAGTCTAGACAGATACACAGAAGTTTTTTAGCTACTCCACGAAGTAGCTAAAAAAGGAACCATGAACAAAAAAAGAAATTAACAAAAAAAGTTTAAAAAAAATGTAAACATTAGTTAAACATCAACTGTGTGAGCAATGGCTCTTAACTTTAGCCTAACAATTAAGCAGTGCATGGAGAAACGAGCAGTCTGTGAAGTTTGCCTTATTGAACCTCAACTGATGAAATACAATACAAAGCAATTTTGACTCATCAAAGTGAAATCTAAAAAATCTTTGTTCACATTTCCCTTTGATTTGCTGCTAGGCATCCATCACATTGTGGTGCAATAAAAAAAGAAAATGAAAAATCTGAAGGCAAAAAGGGGTGATTGTGCTGGTCAGCTATTAAGTCACTTCAGAGTTTCTGTTAGCACTGTAAATGCAAACAGAAGGCCAGCCTTGAAACTGTGTTGTTCTCAGCGAGTAGCCTCCCCAGGCAATCACCACTGGCTTTTGAAAAGCAGCTTTTATCAAAATATATATATATATATATATTTAAAAAAAAAAGTAAAAATGTAGCACACATTACCGTGATGTTTGCTGTTTCCTGCTTCACATTTTATTGGCTATTCAGTCAGGCTGCCTAATAGTGGTATTTATTTTGTGACTGACTAAGGAGAATCTAAAGGGGGATTATAAAATGTGCGTCTGTTTTGATAGTTGTGGCAAACAGACACAACCTTCATGAACTTTCTTGCAATTGTATAGCAAATATATTTTTGTCAGTATTTAGCTAGGTTTAGGTACACTTTGGTTGGCTATGGTAGAGGTTACAGAACAGAGATAACCAAAAGAAAAGTTAACTTTAGGTTCGAACAGGATAAAAGCAGCAGTCCTCGTCTGTGGTTTGGAAGCTTTCTTCAACATATTTGAAGGCCACTCATACTGACCAGAGTTTATTCCTTTGTTTTCTCCTCAGTATCAGGAATACTTTAGGAGCAGGTGTCCATATATTTAATATGAATGTGTTATGCCTCTTGAATGGTTTCCCTTCCTTTTCCCCTGTTAGATGCCCTTAGAAAAGCGGCAGCATGCTGTGCCATGTTCAGTGTCAGGACTAAGCTCGGCCTTGCTTCCTGTGGTGGTCCTCTCTGGAGGGGGCCTCTTTCCTTCCACACCTCGTGCCTTGTGCCACAAGTTGTGAGGTTGCTTTCAGCCACTAAGCCACTGAGGCACGGGGGGGGGGGGGGTTAGAAAGGTCCGGTTTATAATACAGCACTGTGTACGATTTCTCATAAATACACCCTTATGTAAGCATTGCTCATAAAACAGGTTGTAGCTCAGACTCTCGTGAGCATGGCACTGCTGAAAAATCTTGTTTTTTCCCCAGCAGGATTTTCTTATTGGCAAAGTGAAACCCAATTTTACATTGGATAAGTTGGCGCCTCATAGGTCATGCACTGGTTGGTGGTTTACTAAGCTATTCATCTATCCGCATATCCTATTTTCTGCTCGAGTCTGTGAGGCTGAGGAAGCTAGCCCAGCAGATAGCCAGCTGCAAGCAGTGCATCGAGAGGTCCTCCTCACTCATCACTCACGCTGACCAAACCCTCAAGGAGACAGACCATGCTCGCTTTCTTCAGACGGCTAAAGGTATCTGTGAGAGGTGAGACACCATCGAAAGGTAGCCTGAGGAACAGAAACAGAAACTGTGTATAAAACTGTCGCCACCTATTAATGTTAATATTTTCTTCATACCAGAGTGTCTATGGCAACGGCATCCTCCCAAATCCTGTTACCAGAAATTAACCTGAATGACACATTTGATACTTTTGCTTTGGACTTCACAAGAGAGAAGAAAATGCTAGAAAGCTTAGATTACCTCACAGGTGAGTCAGGCCTGGCCTCACATGTTAAGCGCACACAGTATTTAATTGTTTGAAATGAAACCTCTGTGTAAATTACTATAATCTCTTTGCTTGTTTAGTGCTGCCTGATCAGTTTCCCTAAACTTTATTTTTCATACAATTTACTGGGTTCCTTCAATGAAAGATGCATTTAAAATTAACAACAGCTTATCCGTGAATTATGGATTTATAAAATTACAGGCTTCGGCATGAATAACAGCGATGATTTTATATTTAAGCTATGTGATTGTGAAGGAGTGGCAGAAAACTAAAAAGCTCATATAATTTACAGCTATAGTTTTTTGCCGCTGAATGAAACAGGTTTGATTGTTTACCCACGGTTCCTGTTGTGCTCTGTGAATTTAGCTCTGCATGGGGGCTGTAGCTGTAATAGCTGGAGGAACTCCAGTGTAGATTAATTACACTTGTCAGAATAAAAGGCACACACACACACACACACACACACAAATGACTGGTGCTGTTTATCCATCACTGGTTTCTGTTTGTTATTTTGATGTTGTGTGCAGAATGAAATCAACACCGCTTTCATTATTTTCTCTGGGCAACATTTGCCTTTTGTTTTCTGTTTACAGCGCCAAATCCACCAGTAATCCGCGAGGAACTCTGTACAGCTTCGTATGACACAATCACAGTTCACTGGACATCAGATGATGAATTCTCTGTTGTATCATATGAGCTACAGTATGCCATCTTCACCAGCCAATCTAATGTTGTCAGTAAGTCCATATGTAGTTTTCTAATGGAACTGCAGTAATATGTTTGGGGTGGAAAACATGATAGTGGTGGTGGGATTTGAAAGGGATTTCTATGAAAGATTTTCAAATAGTTTGAGGGGGTATGTTCTAATATCAAAACATAATATTGTGTTGTAGCTGCAGGAGAGGAGAACATTGTCCTGGCTCTTGGAGTAATGAGATGTTACCAAAATGCACTATAATTTTTGCAGCATCTCAGAAGGGAAAGGAAAATAACAGTCAGACTGGATTTACATCCAGATGCACATTGTAAGCTGGATATTATCTCGGGGTTGAAATAAACAGCACACTGCTCGAATTGATCGCCCTAATTAGCCACAACATGCTCGATGAAGCAATTTATTCTTATCTGCCTCACTGCTCGAGCACACTTGAGTAGTAATGCAACTATACTTGATGAATTAAAAATAGCAGCTTCAGATTGAAAGAGTTCATGTTGTTACGCTGTCTTGTCTCATTCCTTAATTTAAACTAACTTTGCAATAACTCTCGTGGTGAATTGCTTTGTGCCGTCTGTAGGTTTGTGTAAATCTGCTGATAGCTGGATGATAGTACCAAACATCAAGCAAAATCACTACACGGTGCACGGACTGCAGTCTGGCACCAAGTACATTTTCATAGTGAAGGCCATAAACCAGGCTGGAACCCGCAGCAGTGAACCAGGGAGACTCAAGACCAACAGTATGTCCTCAGCTGTTCAGAATTACTGAACTTACTAATTATTCTTGAGAAGCGTAAATGATGCCTTTTTTTATTTTATTTTCGAAGGTCAGCCATTCAAATTGGACCCAAAGTCTGCTCACCGGAAGCTGAGGATGTCCCCTGACAACCTGACAGTAGAGAGAGATGAGACATCGTCCAAGAAGAGCCATAGTCAGGACCGCTTCTCCAGTCACAGCAGCTACGGTGTCACAGGAAATGTCTACATTGACAGTGGTCGCCATTACTGGGAGGCTCTGATAGGAGGAAGCATGTGGTAAAAACATTTAAAAATTAGCAGTGTGGCTCGTAGGGGGTTCACTGTCAAATTACTGGCTGGCTAGACTCCAGCTCAGGCGATAATGTCTCCCTAAGTAGTGGATCGATTCCCATTAAATTTGCTACACACTTTCATACTTATATTAGTCTACTCACATTACTGCTTAAGTGTTTATTAAAGTTAAACAAGTCTGGAGACATTTTTATTTAAACATGAATAATGTTTTGCTATTACTGAACCTGTATCTATGAAATGTAATTATTTCCTTTCATTTGTTATACAGGTTTGCAGTAGGCATTGCTTACAAGTCGGCACCAAAACAGGAGTGGGTTGGCAAAAACTCCTCCTCCTGGGTAATGTCACGCTGCAACAACTCATGGGTGGCACGTCACAACAGTAAGGAGATTCCCATTGAGCCTTCGCCCCACCTGCGGCGTCTCGGGGTGTTGTTGGACTATGATTCTGGATCTCTGTCTTTCTATGATTCTGTTGCCTCTCAGCACTTGTATACATTTGACATTGACTTTGTTCAGCCAGTCTGCCCTGTGTTCAATGTGTGGAATAGATGCCTAACAGTCCTGAGTGGACTGCCTATCCCCGATCACTTAGAGGGGTTAGACTACAACAACTGATAAACCTGCCGTGTCTTCCTGGATTTTCTTTTTGTATCCAAAAAGAGACTTGATAGTGCGCACCTTTGGGGGAAAACAAAAATGATAAAAAGATACAGCAGCATTGGTGTGGATTTTTAAAACTAATTGGAGATATTTAATAAATGTATTTCTTTGCTTTGTACATTTATGTACATTTCTCTTCTGGATGTTTTCAAGGGTTTGGTGACAATTCCAAATTCACTGAGATATTACAAACTGACTCCGCATTTTTTTCTTCATTCATATTGCACAATTTTCTATTCATGTACTATTATAGAAAAAGGCAAATCTTTAAGGACATCTATCAAGGGGACTCTTTGGCTCACACGTTTCTGGAAGGCTGATTTATATGCTGTTTGAAATGTAATGTTTTTTTTAAACTTTTTTAAGTCATAGCACTTTGACAAAGTTGCCACTATATTATAAATGTTTACTTGTCAATGTTTGTAAGAAAAAAAAAACCACTTGAATGCAAGATCCAAGAATAATAGTTAAGAACCGTTTCACTTTTTTTAAAAATTCTAATAAGAAATAAGTCAATTCAGGGCGTTTTTTTAAAAAATGTATTTATTTCTGAAAATGCTCTAGTACAGTTTAGCATCTCGGGAATATTCATCTTCTCATTATAACAGTTTTAAATTGGATCTTCATTGCAATTTTCACATTTCTATTTTTTTTTTGACAAGATCTAATAAAAGTTACTTCACACGATTACCTGTGTGACTATCCTCCTTGTGTCATGAATAATGTAATTCACAAATATATCACCAAAGCAGATTTAGATAGGATGGTAATTTAGCACAATATACGCTCTTCTTTTTTTTTTTTACTTTTCATTTAATATTGGAATACTTTCTTTGGAATACTTCTTTTTATGAAATGATGACACCCCCATCACAAAGAAAAGTTTCAGTGTTGCTTTTCAGGACTCACTCTGACCTGCGCTGAGCCAAACACACAATTTTTGACAAGATTTGCCCTGACATTTCGTTTTGTACTGGAGTAGCGTGGCTTGAATTCTGCAGCGTCTCCTTTCAACAAAGTAGACAAGAGCAAAAAGAAAAAAAAAATCTGAACTCTCTGTGACCTTCCCATGAGACACCCTGCAGACAAAGCTGTAATAAGTGAGCACTACCTCCCTGTAATACCACCAGAGCTTGATATTGTGATGTGTTCATTTTTGCACAGAAAGAAATACTGGAAGCTATTTGTGAAGAGGATCTAGTCAACTAGATGCATACTAAATGCTGCACAGTTCTGGCTGTGACTATAATTTCATCTCTTCAATAAAAAATTTAAAAAAGAGAAAAAATTGCCGAGATCTGTCAGTAAAAACTTCAAACAGAAACAGTCATTATAAAACAAACAGTTGAATTATAACTGGAAGTGAGTAGTTCTTTCCTGTAAGGATGAGTTGGTGTACACAAGTCATATTTAACTTAACTCCCAATATTATAAATGCATAGTACATTACATTGCATAATAACAATATTTCTTTTTCTAGTTAACAATAGTAAAACATGATAGAAATTTTGAGATTTCCAGATTTTGTAAGTGACAATGAAAAAACTAAAATGTAAAAGGGTCTACTTCAGAAAAAAAAACATTGGGGCCTAAAAAACACAGCTAGACACATTATTGCTCTTTGCAGTTTTATCTTCTGCATGAATAAATAGAGGCAGACATAGAAGAGCTGATGGAATGAAAATAACCTGAAGCTTGAATTTTGACCATTAAAATGTTTCCCAGGGCTCCACCTGCTGGATTTTATTTTATTTTTTCTGTGATGGATTAATATGTTGCTGGACGCCATTTCTGTCACACCCAGAATTTCCATCTGCCACGTTGGTCTGTTTGTTCTGTGGTGTCTGTACCTACAATGGGCCTTTAACATAACACAGGTGACATCTGAAGTTTCTGGTTATTTATTTAACAGGCAAATTTAACAGGTAAATCCATTTATGCACGGACAGTTACTACCAAGTGATTCAGTTATGATCAGAATATACACACACACTTGCCCAAATGGTCAAACTCAGTGAAGGAAAGTCAAAAAAGGGCAGATTAAAGTAAAGGACAAAAAAGCAAATAAAAGATGGGAACCTGCAAGGAGAAAAAAAATGCAACAAAATTATATAAATTATGACACAAACAGGACTGTTTCCAAAATTGTTAAAAATGTGGTGGCATGGGAAGAGAGTGGGATCAAACCAAACCACTTGGAAGACTGTTTGAAAATTCAGCACACTATAATGACCCTAGATGTGGCCTCAATAAATGCTCATTAGGTCAGATGTGGCTGACCCTTAACCACTGCACTGAAACAACAGACTGAACTGCAAGGTAATGGAGCTAACAAAATACTGTATGGTTACAACTGTGAACATGTTCAATTGCATTGAGTGGTAGAATTAAATTAGTCCATTTTTTAAAAATCTTAACTTTGCATCTATAATTAGCACACAGGCCTTCAGCTCCATCCATCCATTCTCTTCCGCTTATCCTGTTCAGGGTCGCAGGGGAGCTGGAGCCTATCCCATCTGTCATAGGGCGAGAGGTAGACAGGTCACCAGCCTGTCCAGCTCATTTTATTTTATTATTTTATTATTCATTATTATCCAACACAGAGTGACAGACAACCATGCACACTCACATTCACACCTATGGGCAATTTAGAATCACCAATCAACTTACCCTAGTTACTGCAAGCCTTTGGACTGTGGGAGGAAAGGCGGAGTACCCGGAGAAAACCCACACAAGCACGGGAGAACATGCAGACTCCATGCAGACCCCCCCCCCCGAATATTATTAAGTTATGTATAATTATATTACTATAACGCACTGAGGAGAACGATACTGTTTTCCCATTATGACCGCTTAGTTTCGGGCAGGTAACTGGTCTCCAAGGTCAGTTACAGACAGAAAACCACAGATTCACTGTCACATCCACACCTAAATCCAGTACATGCATATCTTTGGGCACACAGGATGACATCTCCCACTGTTAATAACTCTTTTTTGATACTGAAAAAATCTCATTTTGTCAGCTATTTTAAAATGAAGACAGAAAAATATTAAATATTACTTTTTTGTCAGGCTTTTAAAAGTACTTTCAAAACACGGGGCAAACTTCAGCACTGCAGCTGGGTCAACTGGATCGGCCTCTTTCCCAAGCTCCTCCCACGCTCCCGGAACAGGAAGTACCAGCGCGTTGCTGCTGACGTTGGTGCTATCTAATCTAACGATGGCGTCCACAGATCAGTCCCTCTTGGACTTAACAGATAAGGAAACCCGGGAGAAGCTATCGTTATGGGACCGCCGCACTGATGCCACGGCTCCCCTCACGGAGAAACAGATGGACTCCGTCTTGGAGATCCGAGCGTCGGCAGAAACACTCTCTGTGCCCTCAGAGGTGAGATAGAGCTCTGGAGGCTGCTAGCTAGCTAGCAGACTGCTAACTTATTTCCCAAACCAAAGTGATGTCAAATACAAGTCGAAGCTGCCATTGTATGACCTTAATTCATTTTTCATTATGTTACAAGTTAATTTTTCTAGCATGTTTGTATTTGTGCTTTACCACCACGTCGCCTTGTGTAGCTGGTTAGCTTTAAATAAAGCTGAGTTTAGTCTGCTAGAACCTTGTTTTGTTTTGCAGCTGCCCATCGAGGACTTGTGTAGCCTGTCTTCTCGGTCTTGCAGTCCCCGTTCACGGCAACTGTGCCCGATTCAACAGAAGACATCCTGCTCAAAGGATTTCAGATGCTCGATATGGAAAACGATAGGATAGAAACTGCACAACAGGTTTCTAATACTGGCAGCTTCAAAAAGTCATGCACTCACTCATACTACACCTTAATAAGATGCATGGTAATATAATAGCCATTTTGTTTTGCAGTTTTTTGCCTGGTTCGCCAAGTTGCAGGCAAAAATGGACCAGGATGAGAGTGCAAAATACAGGTGTGTAAATCTTAAAGTGCTTTAATGCTGACTGTGGCGTTATGCTGTGTGGGGATAACATGATTTAATACAAGGTATTGGCAGGATCCTTTGTTAATGATTTATTCCTGATGAGTTTTCCAAAAAGGTAGGCCTACACAGGTTCAAGTCATGCATTAATCACAACACAGTGTAAAAAGAAGGTAGCTATAAAAGCTTGCCTCTCACTCAGGTGTGGAGAAGCCTCACTGCCATAATAGGTATGTTACAAAAAAAAATCAAAGTTCCCAAGTGGCTCAAAAATTCAAACCTCTGGATAGAGCCTTTAAATACAAACAAAATGACACAATCCGTGTTAAAATTGGTTTACAAATAAGGAAGCTGACATTTTAAGTGAAGAAAAAACAGGCAATATCCTCCTACTGTTTTACTGCTTAACTAAAGAAAGTCTGTGATTTCTAGAAAGCTAAATGGCCATAACTTCCATATTTCCCAACAGAATCAAATGAAATTTGGATTGTAATTAGTTTTTAGTAAGGACATGTCAGTACAATTTTAAAACAAATATTTAGTGATTAGTCATAAAATATCCTTACAAAAATCACAGATCATCGAGCATAACATGCATTAAAATTTATAAATGAAATTATAATTCTCAATTTAAGATGTTTTTACAGCATGATGATGCAATGTATAGGAGATTTCATGAATACGTGTTGTTTTAATTGGACAGAAATCATGTGCATTTTTCACTGATTTTCTGGCGGCCATGAACCAGCCGCTCAGACCTCCTAAATTCCGGCGCTCCAAAAATCACTTTTGCATCTATGGATGTTAATGAAACTTCATCAACAGAAGGAAAAAAGGCTGGATTAAATTCCTACATACCTTTGAATCAATCCTATACTTTATGTCGATTGAATTGGAGCCAAATCTCTGACAGGACCAAGTGGACTGAAATCTTGAACCAAACAAAATAAAACAAAAACGAGGCAGAACGGAGGAATTCGTCTATGTAATACCAGAAATTCAGAGGAAATAACCCTTCGCAAGCCAGTCAAAAACCCTAACTGCTGAGAGACCCCTGTGCCGTAGGTAAATGCTATGCATGCAGGCAGGTTGGAAAAATCAACTGAGAGCATAATTGGGGGTTGTAGCATGCCTAGCCATAATTTTTAACATTTGGTATTGGCATACTTTAGAACAGTGAGCACTTCTTTGTTTCCCAGGAGGAAATGGGGAGTAAATAACAGATCAGTGCATCCAGAATTTTTTCAGAAAACGCATTAGTCATGATTTTTTTTTTTTTAAAGTGTTTTTAAGCTTGGATTTTATATCACAAGCTGTTAGGGCTGAAACTAAAGATTATTTTGGTAGTCGAATAATCTGTCAATTATTTTACTGATTAGTCGATTATTTCAATCTTACCTGTTCAAACATCACCTTGTTGTCTCTTCTCACAATTAAAATAATAACCCATAAAAATGCGAGTTTGAAACTAATTAAATGTATTTTTAACATTAATGTGACCATCACAATAAATATCAAATAAACAATGCATGTTAAAGTGAAAGCAGTTTTTATTTTTAAATGAAAATATAATGTGCAAATAAATATAAATGGTCTTTGTCCAAAAGTTCAAATAAGGCTTCAAATTAAAGTTTACAGATGATTCAGCTCATGAAGAGGGTTACTATTCAGAATGAACACTAATATTAATGCAAGAAAAACAATAGGAGACAACGTAGCAGCTCCTTTTGATAAGATAAGGCTTATTTGTCACATGCACAGTTATACACAGTACAATGCACACTGAAATGTATTTTGTACCTGCAGCCAATAATAAGTAAAAAAATATATATAAGAAGAAGAATAATAAGTCATTCACACTATACGCTGTACATAGAATAATAGAATAATTTACATTGTGCAGTAATAGTGCATATTGCCCTTTACTCATTAACTAACATAACTGAAATGGTGCCGCTTAGCAAACCTCAGTCCCTGAGGCCTGTTTCCGACAGGTAAACTAACAGAAACATTACTGTGCAAACATTAAAGGGGTATCAACAACGCAATAACTGTCTAAGATGTACCCATCCAGAGCTGACGTCCAGGGTGCCGGCGTTTTAAACGCTCACGTATTGCAGTGATGCTTCCGTGGAAGGAAAGCTCTGCTTTGCACAGTCTGCATTCAGCTTTATTTTTGTTTTCTGTGAAATGCTCCCCACACCTTTGACAGTCTGTCTAGATTTCCTTTCATTTTCTCCACCCTCCTCTCTGTTCCACCATCGTTATTTTGTTCATGTTATGTTCTTCTTGGTTGGTATTGTTGCTATTGGGAGACAGTGGAGGCATACTGCCCCCATATCTTCCTGTAGTGTGTTGCAGTTACAAAATCAGATAAGTGGAAGAAAATGGATGGATGGGCTTTAAAATGGCCGACGCTTCGACGCTAAAATTCCACGTCAACTAATTTTTGTAGTCGATGTCATCGATTACATTCGATGAATCATTGCAGCGCTACAAGCTGGTGTTCAAGATTGCACTGTATGCTGCCAAAGCTACTTCACTGACTTCATCCACATCATTGAATTCAGGCGTTCTAATCACTTTTGTTGGCTACTGGTGTATAAAAATCAAGCACCTATGCATGCAGACTGCTTTTTACAAACATTTGTGAGAGAATGAGTGGTTTTCAGGCAGCTCATAGGAGGTGCATAGTGGCCAGAGGTTGCCAACTTAATAGAAGAGTCAGTCGACTACAGACCTCCAAACTTCATGTGGCCTTCAGAGTAGCTCAAGAACAGTTCATAGAGAGCTTCATGGAATGGGTTTCCATGGCCAAGCAGCTGCATCCAAGCCTTACATCACCAAGCACAATGCACAGCATTAGATGCAGTGGCCTAAGGCACGCCACCACTGCACTTCAGACCAGTGGAGACGTGTTCTCTGGAGTGACAATCATGCTTCTCCGTTTGGCAGTCTGATTGACAGGTCTGGGTTGTGATGGTTGCCAGGAGAACGGTACTTGTCTGTCTGCATTGTGCCAAGTTTAAAGTTTGGTGGAGGTGATAGGTGTGGGGTTGATTTTCAAGAGTTGGGCTCTGCCCCTTTAATTTAAGTAAGATGAACTCTTAATCCTTCAGCATACAAAGACATTTTGGATAATTTCATGTTCCAAGTTTGTGGGAGCAGTTTGGGGATGGCTCCTTCAGTGTTCCAACATGATTACGCACCAGTGAACAAAGCAGGGTCCATAAAGAGTGAGTTTGTTGTGTAAGAACATTACTGGCCTACACAGAGTCCTGACCTCAACCCAACAGAACACCTTTGGGATGAATTCAGAGCGGACACTGTGAGATAGGCCTTCTCATCCAACATCAGTGTGTGATGTCACAGAATGTGCTTATGGAAGAATTGCTGTAAAAATTCCCATAAACACACTTCTAAACCTTGTGGAAAGCCTTTCCAGAAGAGTTGGAGCTGTTGTAGTTGCATAGGGTGGGGCATCATCATATTAAACCCTATGGATTAAGAATGGAATGTCACTCCAGTTCATATGAGTGAAGGGGCAGGCAAGAGAATACTAATGGCAATATAGTGTATATTGGTATAAATCTATAGGTAAGGGTTGAAACTTTTGTTTTAGCAGTAGCTTTCTGTTTGTAGTCTGAACTATGTTGACCACTCATGTTTGAGAATGCATTTGCATGCAGCTAAACAGTTGGTGACGGCAGCAAAAGAAGGAATGCATTTGCATTTGCTGAAATGAGATCTCTAACCCATCGAGTGTTGTCTGACACCGTTTTATTTTTTAAATCACTTTTAAAAAACAAAAAACTCATTGACATTTGTAAACAATGTCTGGCATACCGCACAGGAAGGCTTGACCCGGATATCCACTAAAGATGCCAGAAGCCAACAAACGATAGCCAAAGGTTTTTCCAGGTTGTGTGTGCATTGATTGGGTGTTTGTTTAAGAGGAAGACAAGCTTGAATTGTTTTTTTGTTTTTTCTTTTAAAGGCTAAATCAGAAACAAACAAGACGAGTAAACTTTGTATGCGTCATAGCAAAATGCTCCAACACACACTCCCCACTCAGGTTTCAGATCTGTGAATCAGAGCAGAGTTGTCCTATGATTACAAATTAATTAAGTAAAAATTGGTAGTAAAGTCTGATTATATGACTAAACATTTTAGTTTTCTCCATCATCAGACACTTGGTTGCAGAGAGTGGATCAAAGTAACGATAGCATAAAGCAGGAATATGCTGCTGTGCTAAGTGTGTGTGGGCCAAAGGTATTTTACCTTTGACAGCTCATTGGAAAATGTGCCATAGGCTAGTGTCACCTAAATGTTACTGTTGTCAAATATGTATAAAGCATATGAAGCCAGTAGTTAGCTTCACTACACTATGCTTTGACAGTGGAATGAAAAGAAATAAAAGATAATGTCTGCTTTCCATTTAGGAAAACCAGAGATGAACTAAACTGCTACCAGGATACACTGTGATGTTATACTAAAAGATGTCAGCATAGCGCTTGAGCATTTGGATTCTCTTCAGAAACAGTACCTGTTTGTGTCAAATAAGACTGGGCCTACACGAGGCCTGTGAACAGCTTCTTAAAGAACAGGTGAGGTGCACACTGTCTCATCTTCTGTGAACACTTTCTTTTTTAATTGACATGATAAGCAGATCTCTGATTATCAGGAAATTGAATATATTTTAATGCAATATAAATTGTATAAGTGCAATGCCATTTTGGGTATTATGTTGTAAAGTTTTTATTACGCTTTGTGAACATGAATGTTTGCTAGTAGTCAAATCAACAATTGGGTGCATAGTTAAAAATAATGAATGCACTGGCCAGCTCTGTAGTACCAGAAGGTCTAAAAGACCACAGAATTATTTCCATCATTAAGAAAAGCAACTTAACAACATCTAACTAAGTCAAGAACACTCTTGAGAAGGTAGCTCTAAGGTCTGCATCGACAAAATTATGGACTTAACTGTATGAATTCGAACCGGGTATTGGAAGAATTTTTACACAGTTGTCTGAGAAGCAAAATGCTATACAAGCGTTGTTTAGTCTGCTCTTAAATATCTTATGAAGTCAGCCTTTTTGTCTTTTTTACCCACCACAACTGTTGCAGATATGTGTTCAGGCTTGCAAATCCATGTAGACTGGACTATTGTGGAAGGCTGAACTGGACTGAATTAAACTTTTATAACTTTTATAGCATGTTTGTAGTTGTCTTTTTGGGGTTTTTTTTTTCAGAACTATAGTGTTTTGTTTTCTCTCTGATTGCAGGCGGAACTTGTTGACTTGGCGGAAAGCATACAGCAGAAACTTTCATACTTTAATGAGTTAGAAAACATAAACACGGTAGGCTGTTTTTTTTAATTGTTAAATTACTAAAATTATGCACTGGAATATGTTAGATATAGATACATGTTCTAGCACTTCATTGATTGTTTCTGTCTTAAAACAAGACAAAATAAAATTTTTAGGTTTTTTTTGTTTTTTTTTTTTAAATGGATCTAGCTTTGCCCTGATTTGCAATTAAGAGTAACACATATATAGCAGTGTTTACTTGGAAAAAGGTTTTTCATTAGAAAGATTTTTTCTTTAGAATTAATTAAAATCAAACTTCTTTGCCTTTGCAGAAACTAAACTCACCAACCTTGTCTGTAAATAGTGAAGGCTTTATACCAATGCTGTCTAAATTGGATGACTGCATTGAATACGTTTCATCACATGTAAGTACCTTGTGCTGTCATCAAAATTTCAGTATTGTTTCTACAGATCTGATTCTAACTTTGGTATTAATATCAGGAATAGTGTAATTAATAGGCTCTAACATGTTTGTAGGAAGCAAAATTCCTTTCATGTTTTTAATGAACATTTACAAAGTGTGAAGGAAAAGTTTGCAAATAGATTAGTTAAAATCAAAAACCTTACATGATTTAAATCTGGCCTTTATCCTGTTCTAGGTCATGCTCTTTTACACCTCTGAACCCTTTTCAGCACAGATGCTGTATATAAAATACAGTGGTCATTTTTGAGAACCAGACAATGTTGCTGGGAGACAAATTTTGTGAGTGGTTCAGGTGGTGAGTGAAGATTGTTTTGGTATCCCCCACAAAAACTGCTGAGTTTTCAGTGTGCTCTGAGCCAGTATGCACCGTAGTTCAAATTGTTTCCTCTAAATGTTCTCCCTCAGTCACCTCAGAACATTACAGTAGAACGCTGCATTGATAGTCTAACCTCAGCAGATGAATTCATGTTGAGCAGCCAGCTGCCTTTTCAACTACAGCTTGCCTCTTCAATTTAAAAAAAAAAAAATGCTTGCTCGTAGCCAGAGATCCAGATGTCTCCATGATTCTCAAGATGAAATCCAGTCACTCTGGAACAGTTTGTTTTCACTCTGTGTGAATTTGAGGTCCAGAATGGTGAAATTACAGAGTGTACAGTGCATGTGGTCAGAACAGGATTTATAGTCTAAAAACAGCAGCCTGGATGTACCCAACAAGGTGACCTTGAGCATGTCAAATCTTGTATTATGGAGGCCTTCCCAGAGCATTTTAATCACACCTCATATGCTCAGCGTACATTTACAGTGAGTAATCAGGGATGTAGACAAGGGGACAGGGATCATGGAAACTCAGACCAAAATGATAACCTGTAATAACTTCAGAATTAATGGTGTTTAACACTTGGTTGTCTCTGTTCTTTACAGCCAAATTTCAAGGACTATCCTGTTTATTTGGCCAAATTTAAACAATGTCTCTCTAAAGCTATGCATTTCATGAAGATTCACATTGTAAACACTATGCAAAATCTCACAAGCCAGTTAACAAAGAGGGTAAGTAAGCATTCATTTTTTTTCTTTCAGTTGTGCCATTAACCACTCATGTATGTGTTTAGTTGAGTAATTGTATTTAATTTTCTTTTTGCCTCCCACAGGATCCAATGGGTTTGACTAACGCAGACAATGCCTTTACACTTTACTATGTAAAGTTTCGAGCAGCTGCACCCAAAGTTCGAGTAAGTGCAGAGTTTTATTGCCTGCTATTTACGCAAATCATAATTTTCTTTAATTAAAATGTCATTTTCTTCTTCTGCCGCCTTCAGTCACTGATTGAACAGATAGAGCAGCGAGCAGAGAAGATTCCAGAGTGAGTATTTCTCTGGAAAAAGCAGCAGCATTAGCCTTTTATAAATGGATATTTAGTCTATATATATAATCAAGTCTTCTGTATTTATATTGATGCAAACAGATACCATCAGCTTCTTGATGAAATCCACCAGTGTTATCTTGATCAGAGAGAGCAGCTCCTGAGTCCCTGCATTACATCCACCATTACTGACTTGACTAACCAGAACAGCAAGGACCACTGTGCTCTGGTGAGTCTACTTAAAGGCTGGAATGGTTCTTTAGATATAGTAAGGGTGACATTTGAGTTTGCTAAGAATGGACAGCTTGGGCCCCTCTGGGATATTTTCTGCAGCGTGTAGAAGCACAAAGCTGTGCGCATTATGAATGACCTTAACTTGAAATTGTGTACAGCAGGGTGTCTAGAGAATTCTCCTGTTTTATTCAAAAGTGCATTGCTTTGCAGACTAGGTGTTGTCAGTATACTCTTACTCAGCTATAATACTGTTGATTATTGTACTCCGGTATTATTGTTTGAAATTTTAATTGATCCAAATATTAAGGACTTTGTATAATTACGCCCCCCTCCCCGGTCTTAAATGTAGTACTTCTGACAAATTCAGTCCAGTTTTGACACATGCAGAGGCTAGGCATTTTGACACTATCTTGGCATTTTAAACACTTCTCTAATGGGCTTGATGGGGATGCTATAATTAAAGTATTTCATGCAACAGAACGTCATAACAGCCGCACCATCTGTTCAGGTTATGCATCTTGTTAATGACTGCAGTAATAGGTGCCTGTATCATTTATGTGTGTTTGCTTGTTTGAGGTGGAGCCAAAGTATTTGCAGGCAATGCGGCATGTGATCATTATGTGTATTTGTACAGGTTCGCAGTGGCTGTGCCTTTATGGTTCATGTGTGTCAGGATGAACACCAGCTGTACAATGAGTTCTTCTCAAAATCTACACCTAAACTAGAGTGAGTAGTATCAACATTAGTGTTTAGTAGAGCATGCAGGCAATGATTGTTTGTTTAAGGTGTGACATTTTTAGTACCATGGCCATTTCAAGCTTTGCATATTATGTTTAGTGTTTGGACAGCTTGTATTCTGGTTTAAGTGCATTCCCCCCCCCATTTTTGTGTATTTGAATTTTTAAAGCCATTACATTCCAAAATTGAAGCCCAAACAAAAAGTGTTTTTGTACTTTTCTTACAATCCAGTGAAACCATTTTTAATCTCTGACAGTGAGCTGCTGGAGAAGCTATGCTTGTCCCTGTATGACGTCCTCCGGCCTCTGATAATCCACATCATCCACCTGGAAACCCTGTCTGAGCTCTGTAGTATCCTCAAGAATGAGATGCTGGAAGATCATGTTCATAACAATGGTACATTGGAGCTTTTGTCCTAGTCAAGGCTAATAATACAGTTGCAACAAAAAGTTTAAGTCTTGGAAATTGCCAATATTTCTACAATGATTTCTCATAAAATAAACTGTAGTCTGATTATAAATTAAGTCACAATTGTAGACAAACCATAATATAACCAAACAGTAACACACAGACACTTGTACTTTTCCATCCAGGGAGAAAGAAGCAGGTGAACCTCTTTTTTGTATAGGGGATTATGGGACTTGCACAGTGAGGAGGAATGTATTTTAAAATCAAATTAAATTAAAAAAAAAATCCTGTCAGCTCATCAATATTTTTGGGGCTGTTTTGATTGAACAGTCTTTTTCAGTGGCATGTCACAGAATCTCAATTGACTTATTGTCGCGACTCTTTCTCAGGCACTGTTCCGTGTTGTGTCGTTGACATACTTGTATACCGATCAAGCATAATATTATGACCACTGACCAGGGAAGCGAATAACACTGATTATCTCTGCATCATGTCACCTGTTTGTGGGTGGGATATATTAGGGAGCAAGTCAACATTTTGTTCTCAAAGTTGATGTGTTAGAAGCAGGAAAAGTGGGCGAGCATGAGGATTTGAACAAGTTTGACAAGGGCCAAATTGTAGTGGTTAGATGACTGGATCAGAGCATCTCCAAAACTACAGCTCTTGCGGGGTGTTCCCAGTATCAGAAGTGGTCCAAAGAAGGAACAGTGGTGAACCAGTGACAGGGTTATGGGCAGCCAAGGCTCATTGATTATACGTGGGAAGTAAAGGCTGGCCTGTGTAGTCTGATCCAAAAGATAAGCTACTGTAGCTCAAATTGCCAAAAAAGTTAATGCTGGTTCTGACGGGAGGTGTCAGAATACACAGTGCATCAGAGTTTGTTGTGTATTTGGCTGCATAGCCACAGACCAGTCAGGGTGCTCATGCTGACCGCTGTCACCCACCGAAAGTGCCAACAATGGGCACGTGAGCATCAGAACTGGACCACGGAACAATGGAAGAAGCTGGCATGGTTTGATGAATCACTTTTTTTAAAATATCATTTTGGTGATGTTGCTTACCTGGGGAACACCTGGCACCAGGATGCACTATGGGAAGAAGGCAAGCCAGCGGAGGCAGTGTGATGCTTTGGGCAATGTTACTTTGACGTGTACCACCTACCTAAGCATTGTTGCAGACCATGTTCACCCTTTCATGGAAACTGTATTTGGCTGTGGGCTCTTTTAGCAGGATAATGCACCCTGCCACAAATGGAATGGTTAAGGAATGGTTTGAGGAGCAACAACAATGAGTTTGAGGTGTTGACTTGGCCTCTAAATTCCCCAGGTTTCAATCCAATCGAGCATCTGTGGGATGTGCTGGACAGAAAAGTCCCATCTTGCAACTTACAAGACTTGAAGGATGTGTTGATAACATCTTGGTGCCAAATACCACAACACACCTCCAGGGGTCTAGTGGAGTCCATGCCTCGACAGGTCAGGGCAGTTTTGTCAGCAAAAGGGGGACCAACACAATATTAGGCATGTGGTCATAATGTTATGCATGATCATTGTAACATTTTCGTGTTGCATCACCTAAGCTAGAGGTCATACACTGCTTGCCTGAAATACTCCTGTAAAATTTCTTGATTTAAAAATTCCTTCAAATAATTTCAAAGCTTCTTGACCGATGCTCAATCCACCACGCTCCACAGCTGGGATGAGGTTTTGATATTCGTGTGGAGTGCCTTTCCCCCCTCCTCCTAACACAGCAGAAGTGTTGTAGAACACCCTAGTAGTCTTTTTGCAAACTTGAGATGTGCCTCTTTTTTCTTTCCTTTTTTTTTCTTTTTTAAACTCTTTCCACCATAAAGATGACACATGACAACCTCCGCTGCTCCTTAATGATGAGATCACTCACTAACTGATGCACACGCAGTCATTATGATCTGGAAGCAGGCTTAAAATCTGACAGAAACTGCCCAGTTAGGAGAAGAGAAAGCAGGGTTTCCCCCAGTATGCATCCAAACGGGAAAGAGTTGGAAATGTTTTGAGACCAGTGGTATACTTTGTGGTGTTCCATTACGATCATTTTCATTTTCTTCTTTTCTTATCGTGGACATGTGATCAAAGACAAAACGAGCCATAGAGGCTTCTGCGGGTGAGGCCTTGGGTCCTTTTTTCACATCTTTTTAAGATTGCATATTGTGTGCTTCGTGTGATTTTCTTTTGCCAGGCGCCCACTCTTAGGGAGAGTAGCAGTAGACCTGAATTCTTTTGCTTTATGGACAGTTTTTCTTGTGGGCTGATGAGCACCCAGGTCTTTAAAAATGTTTTAACATTTTTCAGCTTGGAGTCTGTAAAAGTTGAAATTGAGGCATAGTTTGACACCAGCCAGTTTTTTTTTTTGAGAAGAGCATACATTGTTAGACACTAGACTTGGTGTGCCTTTTTATTTTTAAGAAGAGTCACCTCAAAAAGCCACTTGTATCCTAAGTGGAATATCTACATCCAAGTTGTTTTTGGAGAATTTGTAGGCGGAGCATTTAATATTTCCCTGTCTGCAAGGTTTGGTGATTACTCAGGGAGAAAGACCTGAAAAATGAATACCTTTTATTTGATATTTATATTTATCAGTTTGTGATTTTTATGAGAAATTCATGCTTAGAAATTAAGTGTTCACTCAGTTTTTCTGGCAGCTTTTTTTCATGTGTTAAAACTGAGCTGCCAGTTGTTGTTCTGCTGTAGGTCTTCAAGCTGAATACAGTACTATGTATACGTTTGGACACCCTTTCTTTCTTTTACTGTGCTACAAAATTATCATAGAAGTGAAATAATTTAAACTTATTGGGGAAAAAAATATAAACTGTGTATACTCAGAGGAAGACTGAAATTCTGTACTCTGTACTCACACATGATAAGATTGCAGGCATAGCTTTTCAGCTTGAATTCTGTTTCCAAGTTCTGCCTTTTTGCCAACAAAATGCTGAAAATATGTAGTCAGTCAAAAATTCAGTTCAGTCTGGGTCCTCAGGTTTAAAGTGTACTGAATTATGCTCACTTCCAGCTCTATGTTTTTTACTTGGACTATGCTAGAGTAGTTTTGGATGATTCATAGTTTGAAATAGTCTCTGTTTATCTTGTAGTGGGTGTTGGTGCAGCTTTTTGGTTCATCCACTGTCTATAACAAGCCATTTTAGCTGCTGCCTTTTTTAAGGCCACCTTCCCGTTGAGCTAACTTTGTCCATATTTGCTGCCCATTGCAAACAGAATGTTTGAACAGCAGGGCTTCTTCGCTCACAGAACTACCTGTCTGAGATGACCATATTACCTCTCTATGACAAATTATAGAACAGAAGTGTGTGTGTGTTTGTGTGTGTGTGTGTTTTGTTTGGGGGGGGGTTGTCTGAAACCAAGTATTTGGAGCAGCGCACAGGTGTTACATGCATACAGTTGTGGTCAGAAGTTTACATACACTCAACATTGGCATGAATGTCATAGTAATTTTGGGCTTGTAGTGATTTCTTTGAACTGTTATTTTTCCAGGGTGGAGTGATTGTACAGCATACATACATGACATGACTTAAAAAAAAACAAAATAAGAATTGGGTTGACAAGTTCGAAATTATTTTGGATTTGACAAATAATCTAATCCACACAGGGTCAAAAGTATGGATACAGGTTTACATATAAATACACCCCCACTGATGTTTAGTTAAATGTCCTTTAGCAACCTTTAGTTGCATCTTGTGCAAGTTGCAGATGCCTTTAGTAGCCATCAACAAGCTTCTGGCATAGTTCTGGCTGGATAGTTGACCACTCTTCTATGCAAAATTGGCAGAGTTCATTTAAATTGGTTGGTTTCCTGGCACAGACTCGGCTTTGAAGCATAGTCCACAAAATTTCAATAGGGTTGAGGTCTGGGCTTATGCTTCATCCATTCCAAAACCAGTTTGGATATGTGTTTGGGATCGCTGTCCTGCTGGAACACTGTACTCTGTCCAAGTTTCAACCATCCAGCTTTTGATTTGAGGTGAATTTGAAGAATTTGGAGGTAGTCCACTTTATGTAATCTACCAGTACCACTGGCAGCAAAACAGCCTGGTGCTTCTATGTTGGTCAGCACCCTCTTGGTCCACGGCAATGCAAAACTCACTTGACTGTGGACAGTGATGATGGTGTTCCAGTAGTTTCCACTTCATGGCATGTTTGAGCCTTAGTGATTCCTGGGTTGTTCCTGAACATCCTAACCAATTTCTTCTCATCTGAGTATGATGGTTTTGTTCTTCTTCCAGACCTTGGCAAAGTGGTAACACATCTGAATAACTTGTGTAAATCTACAGTTCTCCTTCTTAGATCTTCACAGAGTTCCTTGGCTCTTCCCATTGTTCTGAGTATTGAGTGCTGTCCCTACATCCTTTTTATGCTGGTAAAGAGAAGCTACCAGTTGAAGTCAATCATGATCACTAACGAGAAGTTAATAGGCCTTGGCCTTGTCAAGTTTAGGCATTGTAGAACCTTCAGTGCTACTTATTAAAGATTTGTGAATATGTGTATATATTTGAGTCTATAGGCATAATTTTGACCCTGTGTGGATTCGACATAAGCCAAAAAAAATGAATGTGCAGCACCCAATTCTTGTTGTTTTTTGTTTTTTTTTTAAAAAGCCATTTAAAAATGTACTCCTGAAAAACCTAAAGTTTTCTCAGCCCAAAGTTACCATGACATTCATGCCCATGATGACTGTGTGTAAACCTCTGGCCACAACTGTACATGCTCACCTCATTATATTCATGTTTGAAACTTTGGCCATCTTAGTATGAGCATTTGCCATTCTAACGGCATACTGTGTATCTGTATTATAGGCAGTAATTGAAAGTATAAAAAGGTCCCCTTTAATGAAAATGCTCATTGCCAAAAATCTGTAAATTATTCTAAAATTAAAATTACAAATTAGGTATATTTACTAAATGTTATGCAGTGTTCCCCACAGAGTTGAATTGTATTTGTTGCAATATCAAGGCAGGGCACTTGCATGTGTGGGCGAACTGAAGCGAAGTACACTTTCTCAAATGGATTAATAAATCATACCAAATACATTTCAAAACAATCAGATGTCTCCAGTAAGTTTTATCATTCCATGGAGGAACTGCATGAGAAGATTGTATTTATTTGAAGCGTATAGGCCAAGGAACAACTGATTTCCCATTGTGAACCCAACAAATTTAAAATCCCTGCACATGATATTCAGGTTTATAGTTCAGACCCTAAAGGGACTTGAATTTGTTGAATCTATTCACAACAAAATAGTGGTTGAACTATAAACTGACCTGTGTGCTTTCATGTAGCTGCTCAGCTGGGGGCTTTTGATGCAGTTGTGAAGCAGATGCTGGAGGATGTTCAGGAGAGGCTGGTCTACAGGACTCACATTTATATCCAGACTGATACTATAGGCTACAATCCAGCTCCAGGGGACCTGGCTTACCCTGAAAAGCTGGAGATGATGGAGGTAAGGCTTTTATGCTGAAATATACGTTTCTTTTTAATATCACTGTTGTATAGTATTGCACACAAGCTTTAAGGGATAGTTTGGTTTCTTTGAAATGGGATTTTGTGAGGTTCTTATTCATAGGCAGTGGCCCGATCCAAATCTCAGCCTAAGCAATTCACCTGGTAAGTGTTCAAGGATGCAAGTGCTCAAGGTATTATGAGCAGCAGTAAATAATACTTTGTGACATGTCTTATTACCCTTGTAATGACAAAACATGTTTCATACTATTCTTGGTTTGGGACTTTTTATTTTATGTTTAATTCTTTTCTAGCTCACCACAGTAATGCTCTGAACTGTGGCTGGCTGAGTGGATATTTTTTTCTTTTCTTTTTTTTCTTTCTTTTTTTTAAACGTTGCTGACCTTTGGCGTGAAGCTAAACTTCTCTCTCCCCATGATTTATAATATTTTCATCACTTAACCTTCCATTAAATGGCCATTTTTCAAGTCATTGTTAGTGATTATACATCTGTGCCCTCATCAAAGCCACTACACCAACACAGTCATTTCACCTTGCAGAGCATAAGCGTTACCTTTTAAAACAACACAGCTGAGGCAGCTGTTTTAGTTGCTGATTGGAAAGGGCTATCTGACAAAAAGAGGCACAGAGATGAAAGTATTACTGAACACGGCTTACATTTTAACTGATTCCATTTCTTTTGGTTGGCTGGCTAAAACACATTTTACTGCTGTGATGATACACTGTGAATGGGTTCATCTTCCTTTCAAAGAAACAAAGCTATAATTTTGACCTATAAATTCTGTTATGTGCTGTGGTTTCACTCTATATACTTGTCTCTGAACATATCATTCGTTAGTATATAAATAAGCACCTGTAATAATTTTAGCTTCTATGCAAATAGCTGATATGCAACTTAGATGTAATCAGTGCTGTAAAAATAGTATTTTTATATGCTGTGTACAGTTTTTTTTTTAATTAATTGTTGAATACTAGTTTAAATTAAGCATCAGAAGAAGGAAAATTGAATTCCCACAGAATTTTTTTTAATACACCATTAGGACTGTGCAGGTCCTTGAAAATATATTTTAAGTGTGAATTTAAGCTTTAGAAAGACTTTGGTCTTGAGAATGTCTGAATATGTTGTTAAATGTGTCTTTGAATCGTGACTAACATTTCAAAATCCTTAAATGTCTTGCATATATACCCTTCCTCAAAATAATGCATTCTGTGATGTTTCCTAAGATATTTATGTCTTTCTGTCTCTCTTCTTTGACTTTTTTAAAGCAAGTTTTATTTTATATTAAACTTTCAAAGGCCCATAGATTTCCTCTGTAGAAGAGAGAAAAGTGACTTTTCAACATCTAACACTTTCTATCTACAGCTTCCTAATAAATTTGAATGTTTTAAGCTGAATTATGCAAATTTAATACTGTGGAATTTCTTTGGTCTTGTGAATCCTCAAATGCTGTTAGATATGCCTTTGAGTCCTAACTTGTATTTGACGACTTTTAAATGTGTAGCACCTACGATTTTTTTTTTTTAAATATCAGATCATCCTGATTTTCTTAGTATTTCTTTGGATTTTGTATACAAACTTGTTTTGCAAGTTAAATTTTATATTCATTTAGCCTTTTCAAAACCTCTAAGCCTCCTGTTGAAGCAAAAGTGGAAGAACATGACGTTCCAGAATCCTTAAATGTTTCTACCTTCCAACTCTTCCAACTCAACGACTTTTCCTGTCATCAATAGAAAATTGCTCAGAGCTTGAAGGAAGAGCAGATGAAGCAGATGTCACAGGAGTCAGTTTTTTCTGATGTGCAGCTTGACGATTCTGGTGGAAGAAGAAACAGCAACGCTGGTCTGTGTTTCCAGATTGTGACACTTGCTTCCTGACAATGTTTGCTGTTGCTGTTATTTATTGCCTGATGGCTTCTCCTCTTTTTAATATAGGCAAAGTAGAAGCATCTCGTCTGCAGACATCTGTCTCTCCTGCTGATTTGCATGGCATGTGGTACCCTACTGTTAGGCGAACACTGGTTTGTCTGTCCAAGCTCTACAGATGTATTGATGTGAGTCCTCTGTGTTTATTAGTTGCTATATATATATATATATATATATATATATATATATATATATATATATATATTTTACCACTTTTAAATTTCTTTTTCATGCATTTTCAACTCTTGGTCTTTTTCCAGAAAGCAGTCTTCCAGGGGTTATCTCAAGAAGCCTTATCTGCCTGCATCCAGTCCCTGCTTAAAGCTTCTGATATCATCCTTAAAAACAAGGTTGGCACACAGCGTAGTGTATGGCTTTGTATTTCTTCTGAGCTTTTCAAATTGCATTTTTATAAAAATAGTTGAGAAAGCTCCTTTTTTTTTTTAACACATAGTAAATAAGATCTGTTCCCCCTAATGAAAATTCCTTCAGGCTACAAGATTCTTAACTAAAGCAGCTGGGATGTCATTTAAAGTTTATTTTAATCGGTACTTTATTATGAGCCACAGAGTGTTCAGCAGACCATCCTTTATTTATGGGCCTCTCTCACCTTCAAATTTGCTGTCAATATCTGTGCTAACTGGCCCATTTCAACCTAATGCTTTAAATTAAAGCAGAAGCATCAGTCTCAGAGGACACATTCCCGCCCCTTGTTGATGTCTTTTTCCAATGTTTTAGTTGCTAGTTGAGCAATAAATGATTTTTTTTTTCCTCACAGTAATATGTCCCTTTCTGGCTATGGTTAATCAGCAGTTATTAATTAGACGTATTCCCTTATCGTCACTGAGCCTTCGCTTTTTATGTTCTCTGTAGTTTGGATAGTCATCAGATGTCCTTTTGTTCTTGGCTGCCTGCAGTGTGGATTTTACCATGTGCCTTTTACTTTCTGTAGACACAAATAGATGGGCAACTTTTCCTGATCAAGCACCTGCTGATAATGCGTGAACAGATTGCCCCATTTCACACCGATTTTGCCATCAAGGAAATCTCACTGGACCTGAAAAAAACGCGAGGTAAGATAATTAAAGGTGGAGGGAACATTGACGTTCAGCTCCATAAAGCCACTCATTACATTTTCATGCTCATTAAGCAACTTGTGCCTATCGCATGCACCGGTGGCAACAATTAATGCGGAAATTGTAATCCAACACTATAATGTACATTAACCAATGGCACTCAGGGCAAATTTGCTCCCCTTATCACCATCCTCGCAGTCAGTGACGTTACATGTGGCCACTAGAGGGCAATCTAATTCTACACCAGCCCAGATTTCGTGTGTCTGCTTTTTGTTAAGATGCTGCCTTCAAAATCCTGAACCCTAAGGCTGTTCCCAAATTCTTCCGACTTAACAGTCACAACGCCATACTTGAATTCCTGTTGGAGGTAGTGTTTTTTTTTCTTCACCTTTTTTGACTAAATATATCGTACACTTTATGTACTTTGATAGCACCCTGCCTGAGGGAAATGCCACTTGATAGTGCTAAAGCCTTTTTCTCTGTGGCCCCCAGGGAACACCAGAGATAAAGGAACACTACATTGACTCTAAGAAGGATGTGGACCGACACCTGAAGTTCAGCTGTGAGCAGTTTATTCAGCAGCAGACTCAGATCTTTGTGGGGAACCTTGAGGAGTTTCTCACCAAGGTAACTGTTAGAGCGAAGGCAGACTTACCCTCAGGCAGCGAAGGCTCATCCTGACCTTCATTTTTTTCAGCTTTTACCTCTTACAAACATCATTTGCTTATTCAATGATCACTGAAGGTCTCAGCACTTAACTGACAAGCGAAGATAAAATGGCTGTTTTTTTTCATCGAGGAAATCTGATTCAGTGTGTGTTTATGTGTGTTGTCGTGCTTTGTGTTCTTTCAGTGCAGTAATTCTGCCCTGACAATATGTTGCCTGTGTCTTCCTTCTACCTGCCACGCTCAGTGTTGTATTGTTATTTATGTAAATACCATAAATAATATGATTTGAATTAGTTTAACTGGCAGCACAGCTTCTTGTGCTGGTCTTCTTGCCATAAACCACACAGATTAAGCCTTTTCAAATTTTCATGTTTCACTCTGGCTCCATTTGCTTTCAGGTTGCAGCTCTTAAAACTATGGCTACCCAAGGTGGTCCCACGTACAGTCTGTCTCAGCAACCTTGGGCACAGCCAGGTAAGATTTGTCTCAGGAAATGCCATAAGCATTGCACTGTAATTCATCAAAACCTGTATAGCAAATGCTAGAGGGCATGTCAATGTTTTTTTTTCTCTCTCGCTCTCTTTTCAGCAAAGATCAACGATATAGTGATGGCTACCTACCGCGTGATGAAGAGCAAGCTGCCAAGCACTTTACAGAGCATGTCCTTGTACTTGGCCAATAGAGACACAGAGTTCATCCTTTTCAAGCCTGTCCGGGTGGGTGGCAGAAAACCAAGGATATAGCATGTTACTACATGAGTCACTTTCTTTTTAAGTCATTGTTAAAGCTTGAAGAATCCCAAGAATCCTTTAATACTGTATTTACAAAGCAGGAATATTATGGTCTCCAAGGTCCAATCAGCAGTTTTTAATAATATAAATACGATGGTTTTTTGCATGCATCATTAAGGAGCTGAATTTAAAGCATTTTTCTGTTATTACAGATGCTGAAATTATTGGTCACATTGTTATTGGTTGCACTGTCACAAATCTTTAGTGAAATACATTTATTCGTTAATGAAGGTTTGATTTGGTAGAAGGCGGCTCGCTAGTGATTTTTGGGGAGCTATCGAAAGCAGTCGCGTTTGAAATCTGCTTCTGGGATGACTCTTGTTTAAATTTTGGCTTTTAGATTGCACCTTCAGCTATAAATTGTCAGTGTGATTGAACTCTAATAGAGAAATCTTTGTGCTGCCGGTGTACTGTTCGTCAAGGTGCCAGGTGAGGTTGAATAAGAGAGAAACAAAATTCAGTGGTTGACATGGAAACAAGATAGCGAGGGGACATAGGCCAGATGGAAATGTGTTTTTAATTTCCTTCCAGCGCTCAGTAATAGGATGGCTTTTTCCACAGAATAACATCCAGCAGGTATTCCAAAGACTGCACGCCTTGCTTCAGGAGGAATACAGTGGAGAAGACCTTCAAATCATTGCATGTCCATCTATGGAGCAGGTACAGCACTGTGGGATTAACACCGCCTAAAGGCACCTGGCTTAGTTTTAATGACACTGCTGCAGCATCCAAAACTGCTGAGAGCAACTTGAGTGAGGAAACATTAAATAAGGTATATCAGCTAAGGCACGGTGAGCACTCATCATTTTTCATGGCTCTCTTTCAGATTAACCTGCTACTGTCTGTGAATAAGTAATGTGGGGCATAAGGATGCTGGTTTAACTGCCTCTGGATAGCAATGTGATGCTCCGACCCCGCCCATGACCAGGAGCTGTGAGGTCGAGTAGACGAGATGATCAGAAGACTGCACCTGAGCTGCATGCTGGACCAGGAGTACTGAACTGACAAGAAAAAAATTCTGCCAAAGAATTTCTAGTAGAAACTCAAGTAGACACAAGTATGAAGGCGGTTCAGGTGAAGTCCACACAAAAACTGGGAAGTGGTGATTATCCTCTGGGGTACCAAGTTGATCATTTTGTTTGACTAAAATTAAATGTGGTGTTGGGGTTTTGGGTTGCTTTGTTGTAGAACAAATCCATTTTTGAAAAGGGTGGATTTGTGATTACAGCTGCATCTCTCTGTACACCAAATTGAATTTGCACACTCTGTGGTGGTGGGGTGCAGACAGTGGTGCTTCAGGTGCACAAATGGAGCCACTAAGCAGTTGCTTGTCAGCCAGGTAGCTAAAAGCCAGTAAAGGGGCTCACAACCAGAGCTCCCTTGAGTGGTTCGGAAGGATAAGAGAAAAATGCTGCAAAATATTTTATTCATCTATTTTAAAGTGTAAGAGTCTTTATAACACAGTTAACAGAAATGTAACAACTTGTAGTACAGGCATCTCAGATCCAACAGTTTCCCCCTCTAATCAATGCAAAATCCAAGCAGCTGTTTCCCCACCTCCTTACAAATTGTTTTGTTATTCTGTTGCAAGTGTGTAAAATAAGACAATGGAATGTTATGTTTTCTACTTTTTTCCTTTTATAACTAAGTTTATTAAAAACAAATACACTTTTCCTCTGTCAAAATAATAGACTGTTGGGAGTTGTGCTGTGTACATGATTTGTGGGTACGTTTTCTGCAGCAGGACATTATATGTGTACCATTTGCTTTGCTTTGCCCCATGTAACATGATGTGTACAGTTCTATTATTTATGGACATTCTGATTTTTAAAAAGAAGTTAATGAACTTTGGCTCTTTCTATAAAGCATTTTGTCACCGAATTCAAATTCCGAGCACACTGCAGCTTTAGTCACTTTAAACAAATGAGAAACTGCCATTCAAGGACATCATCAGCTTTAGGGGGTCTTCTTGGCAGACCATTGCTGTTTCACTGGCAGCTGCCGTCTTTCCATCTGAGAGATGAGGCTTTGCTGGGGCTTGACCTTCTGTGGACTGACAGGCTTTTGATAGGTGATGAGGGACTGGATGTTCTGGAGTAGGACATTGATCTCTGCACTCTTCTGCTGCAGATACCTCTGAAGCATGTCAGGCTCTGGCAGCATTAGACCTTTGCCTTGATTCAGCTGCGACAGCAATAGAAAGGAAAATCAATGCTTTGGTCTAAAATTAGGTCTGCTTTTCATATCTTGTATTCCTGCAATTCCAAAAAATTTATAATGCCACAAGCCAGACTATTGTACATTCAGTTTTGGCCGAACTTCAGAGATGTACACTGAGTTCATCAGAATTCTGGATTGAAAGCAGTTGTGTCGGGCAGAGGTGCTGTCCCTGTGAAACACTAACTCGATGCTTTTTGTCCAGCCAGCTCCAGTGTTTTGTTTTGGTTTTGTTTTTTTCCTCAAATTTTCCTGAGTTATTACAGTACGTGCCTCCACACAAAGTCAGATTTACCCATATAAAGAGAACAATAAGCCCCTCCGGGTCTTACTGTCTTTTCCTCTCTGCTGCCAAGTTTGTCAATAAATGAACAGCAAAACTTGAAATTCTTCTACAGAAACATGCTGAGAACTTAACAATGTAATTATAAAGTGAAATGCTCATTTTGTACTAATTATATTTTCACTATGAAAGAAAATGTAAAAAAAAAAAGAATCAGCAATTACAGCCATCTCCTTGGTAACCAGTAACCTGTCCTATGTGAAGTTGCCACAGTGTGAGACTGCTAATCTTTTTCTTGAGGTTATCACAGCACCTTGTAGCTAACAGATTATCACGAATACCTGATGTATTGCTATTAAATATGATTAAGGTCGGTAATCAAAGTACAACTGTTAGATGAGCTCTAATCTTCAATTAGATGTGCATCAAAGGTTACCACATATGACTTTCCCATCTGGAAAAATCTGAAAATGTTACTGCTGTTTGGTGTGTGGTGTTAAGCCAAATGCATATATTTTAAGCGTCTCTACTTTTAGACTTAGTATGGCGTGAACATTCGACAATACTTTCCAGAATTATCTACATTTTACAGCCCATGATTTTTTTTTCCCCAGGGAAAGGAGCTTTCTGGCAGTCAAAGCATCATCTAAGAGTCAATTATGTGGGATGGCATAAAATTCTTTGTGCCTTGTAATATAGTTAAAGGTGTCGTGACATGGATGAACAAATAGGAAGGCAGATTTAATCTGCATGAGAGCCTGTCTGTAGTTGATGGTGTGTGTAACCTGCTTTAGGACTCTGACGATCTGAACCATTTTCTGATTGTAAACCTGCGGTGTGCTGTGCGAAATGTATCAACAGGGGTTTAAAAGCATAGAAAGTTAATTTAAAAAAAAAAATTGTGAAAGCCACCAAAGTTGTGAGCAATAGTGACCTTTGCTCTGTCTGCGCCGCCGAGTCCCCATCATCCACCGTTTCTTTAGCAATAACTACTGCAGCCTCCGGGAAACTCTTGAGATCTCGCAAGCTTTCTTCTCACAGAAGCAATCATTATTTATTCATGGTCTTTTTTTTTATTATTATTATCATCACTTGTTTGTTAGAGAGGCAGAGGAGATTTTTTTTTTTTTTTTTTTGCTAAAATCTAACCAGAAATGTTTTATTTTAAAAGCTATCTAGCTGGATTGATGTTTTTATGAGCTCTGAAAATTTCTTTTGAGACTAATTTCAAATGGTGCTTGAAGTAGCTTGATTTAATATTTTACTTATCAAAATCAAAATATTTGAAAAAGACTGAAAAAAAACAAACAACTGGAGTTCATTAAATCCTTTATGTAAGAACCAAAATGATCTAAACTATTCAGATCCTCAAACCTGTTTGGTTAAAGCAAACTTCAATAGTTTAATTTCTAGGGATGGCGCCTGTGTTCACATGCTTGGATCACACAGTATGACAGAAGACATGGTTGTATCCTGAGAACACTGAAGTTTGAGTCATTCAGCCTTGATAGCTTGACTCTGAACCTGAATTGTATGATATTAACAGGTGGTTTTGTAAAACTAAAAAAACAAGTCTAAGTCTGCAGCTATGCTGCTGGAATTGTAGCCTACTTAACCTGAGAGAGCTCCAGTGAAAAGCTGCCAAATGCAAGTTCAACACTTGGAATGAAGTCCAGATCTGCTTAATATATCATGAAATAACATGGGAACAGGCCTTACCTGGCCATGAAACTGTCAATTGTCCGATTACCTTTTGAGCCTATGAAATGGGGACCTTAAAGCCAATGAATTAAAGCTGAAAGACTTTTAGCCAACCTAGTTTGCTTTGTAACGTTCTACTGAGCCTGATTGCTGAGTCGCAAAGTCACCAAAGTTAGGTTTCCAAACAAAGTAGTGCCCATATATCAGAATTAGATATTTTATGTTTTAAATTACCAGTGTAGTTGATTTTCACAGTGATCGTAACTTTCAGCTTCACTTCAATCACTTTCTATTTAACATGAGCTGCACATGCACACTCTTACCTCTTTTGGGTCAGGGCTGTTGACTATCAGATCACTGGTCACTGGGGGTTTCTTCAGTGGCTGGCAGTGCTCACCGCAAATGTTCAACACGGTCTGCGGCAATGCCTCTGATCCACTCGAGGGTGGGATCTGAAAGCATTATTGGAATAGATGCTTTTCTTTTTCTCTCTCTTTCTGTCTCTCTCTCTCTCTCTCTCTCAAAGACACTGCTCAGAAACGCAGCATCCAAATATTCCAGCTAATGAGGTATTCAAAGATGGGGGTCAGAGTCTGACACATTTTAAAACAAGCAGGAGCAGTAACAAGTGAGCTTTGATACAAAAAAAAGCACAATAATTGCATGTTCCATAAATGAATTCACATTTATAGCAGGGGATGAAAAACAGCAGTTTAAAGGTAGTGCTTTCTTGCATACCCTGTCCAGACTAGTTAACGACTCATTCATTTCTCCTTGGCAGGCTTCAGGAGCTGGGGGAGTTTCCTCGCTGAGCAAATCCAACACTTCATTATCTGGGGATATCTCCACCTCAGATTTTGTGTTTTTAGGAGCACTCCGAGGAGAAAAAACAAAGACACTTCATAATTTATTAAATTCTTTGAGGACTTTAACTTGTGCTTCATGAATAAATCAAAACCGTGAAACTCGGTCTTAGATACTATGTCATATCATCTTTCACAAGATAAAACTTGCACTGTGACAAGGATAGACAAGGCTCTGAAAACCCACATTCAGTATTTCTTTGGCAATAGGAAAATGATCTCTGGAACACACAAAAAGGCTCAGTGTATGCTAATTCTATCAGTTCGCCATTTATTTATGACTCTGTGCAAGAAGTGTGTTTTAAATGTTGGTTTAATACCATAAAGTACAGAGATTCAATGAAACTCGAACCATGCAAATTAGAAAATTCATTGTGATTTTGCTATGGTAAACCTTACCCATGGTATATATTCTGGCTCTAACCTTCCTTTTGCAGGTTTTTTTTATTTACTCTCTTACTTGATTTGCCTAGTGAGTTGGGTTTTTGCATCATTACTGTGATACTTTTGACTCGTGAGAAGAGTTGTGCGGAGAAACCACAAAAAAGGAAGCAGCAGATACAGAATGGACAGATAAAAACAGCAATTTTCACTGGCAGTGTAAGCAATCGTGTCTGTAAAACTTCGCGACAGGGAGAAAACTTTACCTCAAGTTCTTTAAAACCTGCCTCATCTTATGTTTGATCTCTTCTGTTCTCGCCACAGCCATTAGTGTACAGGACTGTGCACAGTATACGTTGTGGATAAAAGCAAAATCAAAAGCTTTAGGGACTTTAGATGTTTAGAGTCTTATCCATCAAACAGTACCATTAGCTTGGTATATTTAATTGGTTCCCAATTCATTCTGCAGCACGACAACAAGCCAAACACACAGTCAGAGACATAAAAGACTATCTTCAGTGACAAGCAAACAACGAAGCCTGCAACAGATGGTGTGACCCTCACAGAAGCCTGATCTCAACTTAGTTTCTTTGTGTTATCTCATACTAAGCAACTGAGTCAATTTGAGTGGGCCTACCTACCAAGTACCTTAAGAAATGTGTGCACATACACCTAAAGTACAACTGCATTATTATTAAATTGAATTGCAGTTTCTGTTTTAATTAAAAACAATGCGTTGAAAATAGAATCCCCACTGCCTAACATGTCAGTGTGTAATATTTTTCTGCGTTGTTACAATGTTCATTTAAAATTTCTGTTGGACAGGATATGCCAGCTTTGTTGCATATTGAATATATTTCCAATTATGTATATATTTTTCATATAATATGTAAAAGTATATATGCCAGCAGTTGTTGCATGAACATTTCCACCTCAATGGTGTGTTTTCCAGATCTGCAATTTCTCTACAAAATGAACAAGTTAAAAAAGTGTGAAAGTCATGCTTAGTAAATGACATTTAAAGCTCTGGGAATATGCTAATTGACAGTCTTCCAGTGTGCCATTTTTATTATCGGGAACAGGAGGCTGAGATGGGGGTGGCAGAGTTGAAGACGCCGAGGTTTTCATTGGGAGTGACCAGGAGGAACAGGATTAGAAATGAGTAGACCTGAGCTGTCAGAGGGGCAGCTCAGGTTGAGTGGATTGGAGACAAAGTAAGAGTCGTAAGGCTGAGATGGTTTGGACATGTGCAGAGGAGGGATAGTGGATATATTGGGCAAAGGATGTTGAATATGGAGCTGCCAGGCAGGAGGAAAAGACGAAGAGCACAGAGATGGTTTATGTATGTAGTGAGAGAGGACATGCAGATTGTTGGGGCGACAAAAGAGAATACTAGAAAGAAGGGCAAATGGAGGCAGAAGATCCACTGTGGCGACCCTCAAAGGAGCAGTTGAAAGAAGAAGATAATCAAAATCAATCGTTAGTCTTCAATTATTGCAAGATGAAATTAGTATTGGCAACAATGCATTTCAGATCTGAATTTTGATCTATTTTCAGAATCTTTTCGCAACATCACAGTATGGAGACTTAAAAGTCTACAGTTACCTCCCAATGTATCTATTGGGATGCTGCAAACATGGTTTATTTATGAAAAGAATGCTGCAAGTTTGACTTTTATATGGCACGCACAACAAACAGCCAGCCTTTACCCGTTTGTAGAACGTCTACTAGTTCACAAAGAAGAGGAAAAAAATGTCATCAGACATTTAAGTCACTGAGGAAACTGAATGGGCAATGCTTTTTCTCTGCAGTTCATCAAGTTTAAACATGTAGATCAGCATAGATGCAGTGACTTTCCCTCCTTAAACTGTTACTAACGAATGCTGACAAAGGCTCTCGGTCTCTCCATTCATCCCGGTAAAGCCTGTGTGACAGGGAACCGCAGCAGCTACATGAAACATGGCTAACATTGCTTTTTATAGCTCCTGCAAAAAAAAAAGGCATATAGATCAAATCACTCACAAATAAGCTAAAATGAAATAAATGAACTATGCAAATAAAAGTGTAAAAGTGCTCTTTTTGTGTCACATGATGTACATGATGTCACATGATCCTGGTAGCCACTGTTTACCTATGCATGTTTTTATATTTAGATCTATATCAAACAGTTGTGTTTGTTGCATTTTCCTTTTGCTCATTTATTTTACTTCACTTGAGCTCTTCCTTTTATTTATTTATTTTTTTTACTCTATTAAGTAATTTTGTTTCGTTCCAGTCTTCTTTGATTGCTCTGATTTACTGTAACACATAGGGATTTATCATTTGGGGGATATATAAAGTATATCATATGTATTTAATCTCACTGAAATTAAGAGACAAAATCTGAATCTGTGAAATTAATGAGGAACTACAAGTAAATGTGCAACATTTTCATTTGAAGCCCAGCTGTAAGGACGGTAGCAGTGACCTAAACGCTTGAAGCAGACAGCGCACTCTGTCCTCATTTATTTTCCCAGCTGCACGAATCTTCTCAGGTCACATTTTTGTGAGCAATACGTAACTGAACGAAGTAGAGGACAAAACATGGCA
>JAMQGT020004382.1:0-35669 GCA_024447675.2 Pterophyllum scalare
GCATTAATATTTATTGCTACTCGCTTGTTTGTGGTGGCATGCTTCCCCAGAAATCTAAACATTTTGACCAGCGCATTACGGGTTCCAGCAAAGAAGCACGGCATTTGTTTCAAAATGCAGAATGCATGAATTATCATAACCAGTATAATGGAGGAATTCACTACACTTAGCTGATAATAAAGGTGTCTGCTGTTTCTTTTCCTGAAAACATCCGCTATCCTCGTGTGCCAGCGGATTGTCAGCCTGGGAAATGAAGACCCTTTCATGAATTGGATTCTGATTGAGCCACTCTTGTGTGACATGCATTGGTGATGGAGAGCAGCAGGACAGGCTTATTTTACATGAAAATGTAACAGCTTATTATGCTGGAGTGTTGAAATTGTTGGCTGTATTATGCTTAACAATCTTCATTTGCTCCATTCTAATTTATAGCCCGTCTTTCTTCGCCGTATGCTGTTATTTGCTGCTTCATTTCCCAAAAGGCATTCATTACAGTTTTTAATGTAATTTTATCTAACTGAGCCAAAGCCACATGTATAAGTTTTCTCACGCGTAGACATTCTCAAAGGGTGTCACTATTTACAGGTAAACTCTCTCCTCTCTGCCAGTCACCTGTAGACATCCACCCCACCCCACCCATTCATGCTGCATGTCACTTTATTATGCTGTGACCTAAACAACCTGATGCAACAGGCAGCAGAAACGTTAGAGGATAATCAAAACATATGATAACATCTGCACAACACTAGCAAGATGCAGTGAGATAGCCTTAAAAAATTACAACCATCACCCCACACACATTTCATTTGACTTGATATTGATCCTACTGGTCTAATCTGCCAAGTCACTGATGCCCTTACCTGATACAGAGGGAGAGCAAATGTATATATTGCACATTCATAGAAAGAGCGGACGGCTTCTGGCACAGCGAGTGTGCGTGCCAGCTGTTCAATTATCCGACACACTTGCAGATGCACACAAAATGTGTGAAACAGTTGAGCAGAGTGGAGAGGATCAAACAGCTTATCCTCCTTTCGTCCATTTCCCAATTTTCTTCCCAAATTATGTGATTGAAATCAGTTGCCATGGAAACAGGAGATTTTGGGGTGTGACTGGATCTGTGTTAGATTAGCAGCAGACCGTGTAAGCCCGGGGTATAGGTGTATGTTTACCGTCTTATATAGAGGTGAGTGCTAGATTGATGTTGTTGACTAATTGAAACTTTGCTGGTTAGTGGATCGGCCTGGCTCTCCACCGTCTTATTTGTTAATGTTAATGTGACTTTTTCTAATTGCTTTTCATTTGCAGCCATAATCACAGCTTTGTTAATTACATGAATATTTCAGAGCCAAGCTCATTACGGGGCCCGGCATATTTCCTTCTTTTTCTGGCACGCGTTCTGCGACACTTGGTCTCACTCTCTTTCCTTCTCATTTGTGCACACGCACACAAAGACACACACAAATCACTTGATTTAGCTAATTATTGTATGACTTATTGACCACTCCTAGCTATATCTCACATTTTTACAAATGGCCTCTGAGTCTCATGTGCTTAAGTACTCCGGGTGCTGCTTGCACACACCCACACTGCATTTTGGGTCACCGATGGCTAAAATAACTTCCATCTATCCAAGCCCAGTTTTCATGCTTGCAGCTAGACCTTGTGTCAGGAAGTACAGAGCACGGGGCTTACCTATAGAGTACCCAGTCACTTTGAATCATATTCATTCATTCATATTACACACTATTGCATGGCTGCTTAGCATTTTAATGAAAGGAGCCATATACTGTAGAGTCGTTCGTACTGGAAAATCATATTGGGGCGACATGCTTTATCGTTGCCACTAAGGCTCTCTTTTATCTTTTGTCTCACACTTTTGAACTTTCTCTCCGTGTCTGTCTGTAGGTCTTCCAGCCCTCGTTGTAGCAGTGTCAGTGGGTTTCACCAGAGCGAGGGGTTATGGCACAGCCAGCTAGTGAGTATTGCTTCCAGACCTCCTGACTTGTCTCAGTCAATTTGAATATCATCACTAAACACCAGCTTCAACCATGCGTTTGTAAGGCCTGGAGGCAGAGCGCCATTCATTGGCCTCATTGCTGACAATTCAAAACATGCAAGTGTTCCCCTTTCTTTCCCTGAGGTGTTCAAAGCTAAGGTTTTGTATTTTATAGGAGAGGATTTATTCAGTGAAGGCAGTCCATGCGTGTTATAAACAGCTGAATGTATAATCCTCAAAACTATTTTTTACATCAACAGTCAGTTTTTCCTCCATATACATATCCATACAATTTCTACAGTATATTTACTTCTTCCTTGCCCCAGAAGGACTGTAGCCTATCCCAGCATGTCCTGGGTGCAATACACAACACATCCTGGCTGCTTATTCAGTGGGCACAATATATTGTTGATATTATCATTCACAACAGGGACACATTAATTAGGTCTTCACTGTTAAGGGTCTTCCCGTAACTGCAAGTAAAATAAAAATGTTCACGTGTCATTCATAAAAAAAACCATGACTGTCAAAAAATAATAAAGCTAATTAGATTCATGATTTTTTGGTTCTGTTAAGATCTGAATGACAGCAATGGCAGCATATGCAGCAACTCCACAACTGAAAAGTGTAATGTTTTGACTTCAAAGTTCCCAAATTTGCTCATAAAATAAAATCTACTCATATATTTCAGCTTAGGGCCAGTCAGTTTCTGTCATTCAAGTGAGAAACTGATCATTTTAAGGTCCTTCAACATAAAATTAACGTCTTTGCTGTCAAGTAGCCAAAGTGAGTCCAAAATGACCTTCAAGGTATTTCAATAATCATGTCAAATATGTAAAGCATGATTTGAATGTTTTGTTTGCATTGGCTTTGGCTGCAGGGCTTTACATACCCAGTCAATAAAAATACATCTTAAAAATGTTTATTCCCTCATATTTTACTTAACATATCATTATTGTGAGGGTTTTTGGGCTTTGTTGCTTTTTTCCCCCATCTTAAGCTTGCTCTTTATTGAGCTGTAATTAAGATGACAGAGGGGTTTCCGTGTGCTCTGATGACATTACTGGAGGACACATTTAAACTCATTAAGTCTCACTAGCTTCTAAACCAAATGAAATTTTCGGTTTGAGGATATGTTTTAGGTAATGTACATAATAAATTTGCTCAGCACTGAGGGCATTATTTACAGAAAGAGGCACTTAACCACACATTGAAAGGCTTTATCCCTCACCAAGGAAATTTGGAGTTAATGTGATACTTAATTGAATATCTACTTGTTTTGTTAAGTACTTGGCACTCACACCAAGTGAAATGTGAGACCTGAATGTGGTGAAGTGATATTTTACACGCTGTGATTTTACTGTGTTTCGCACTTTTTAACACCTCTGTCCCCCCCACCCCCCACCCCCCACCCCATCCCACTAGTTGCTGGTTATCACTGGAAGGCGGTCTGCTTTACGCCTTTGTTGGGCCAGCTGCTGTCATTGTATTGGTGAGTCTGTCCATTGTACTCGCTTGATGAGATTCCTTTCTTCCCAGCCAGCATGTCTCTGTCAGTGGACACACAGCACAATACTACAAATATTTTTTGCTAAGTTAGCCTCCGAGCTTGGCATTTTAAAGCAAATGCATGTTGACCTCTGAGGGTTTTCCTCACTCCCACACGCACGTGTAAGCGTACACACCCAGGGTGTACGCGACAGGATGATGAGTTGAGCGCTTTGATGGTCGAGTCTAAAATGTCAGCCTGGAAAAAATAAAAACATATTCTAGCTGACAAGAGCTGCCGGCACTGCAACGCAGTTCTGGACTTCCATCTGGATTCTAGCCCTGATTCTCTCACTATTATATGCAAAGCATAAGGCACTGTAGCCAATGTACTGAAGTCTTAATGTGGCCAAATATATTTTTAGACCTAAATATGTGACTAACTGGCGTTCCACAGGCATAATAACGTGCACTTTCTTCATTTTTGCCAGTTGCTATAAAACAGACGGTTTTATGTTGACGTAAATATACTTCTATGTTGTGCTACAGCAAAACTGAGTGCATTGATTGCATCTCAGAGGCATTTTAATCATCTGCTTTTGTGTGCTGCTGTATGTGGCTCAGCTAATTTCTCCTAAATGGATCCCTGGGTAGATATTGCCACCACTAAGCTTAATAAGTCTGGATGGAGCATTAAAGTTTGGTAATTGCTGCCACTGGCGTTGCTGTTGCGTGTGCCTGTTAATAGTTTTTTTTTTTTTCCCCTGTTGTTTGCACACATACCGTATAGTACATGTCAGAAAGGAAACATGGATCAGACAGCATCACAGGTGTGCAGAGTGATATGCATGTTTTTGAAGTAAATCCCTGACAAGCAAACAGCAGTTAGATAGTTTCTGCAAGCTGCAGTTTGAGGCACAAGGGAATACAGGATTATGCAGCGCTGAATATTCATCATTATGTTAATCTAGAGTCTTGCAATGCCACTATTATAATTTAAAGGTTGCATAGTCAGAAACCAAATGCAAACCAGTTAAAAACTGCATTCCTTTAATTAAAAATATTAAATAGTGTTTATACAGTTATGTGACCTTCAAGCTAAGATACTCAATTCTATAAATACTCACAAGGCTGGTGCTTTATTTAAATAATAAAAAATAAATAAAAAGGAAAATACATGAATCTAAAAGCCACATTTTAATACATTATAAAATAAAATGAAAGTTAACTATTCAAGTTTAGAAAGTGGCAGCAGTTTTATAAAATCCACCAACAGTATTGCTTAAAGTTATTTTTCAGTGTCTAGTATTTCTTGGTATGCTTCCAGCTCTTCTCCTCTACAATGTCGAAGTACGCTCCACGCCCCAGCTGCTGTGTGGTACCTGGCCCCCTGGTGTTGTTGCTGGGGCCTCACTCTAACAAACAGCTGTAATGAGAGCAGGGCGTCGGGCAGAGAAACACAGACCTTCCCACAGGACTCTTCTCTAATTAATGAACCTGGCCTTGGGCAAATAGCTGAGCAGGATGATGCTGACTCACAGAGCCTGGGCCAGACATGACTGGCATGACAATAGTGCTCTCACAATCTGGCACGTTGTAGGTAGTTGTCAGTAGCACACACGAGACTGAAAGAGATCAGAGTAAGATTTTTTTAATGAATTGTAAAAGCCAGCTCTACCACACTGTCGATATACCAAATGCTCTGTCTGATTTGGTGATGTGCCGTAGAGGAGCTCCACCGGGGACTGTGCTGTCTCCATTCCCTGTTCACCTTGTACACCTCAGACTTTTAGAGCAACTCAGGATCATGCCACCTGCAGAAGTATGCTGATGATTGTGTAGTGTTTGGATGTATTAATGATGGGCAGAAGAAATACAGAGAGGTACGGAGCACTAGTGGATGATTTTGTGGAGTAGTCTGAGAGAAATCATCTACTTCTGAATGTGAATAGCATCAGATAGATTGTGATATTGTGGAGGAGTACCTGGATGTCCACACTGGCAACAGACTGAACTGGAAGACCAACACAGAGGCTCTATATAAAAAAAAATGGGATGGGCAGGGTCTATTTCCTGAGAAACCTGAGATCCTTAAATGTGTGCAGCAAAATGATGGAGATTTTCTATCAGTCAGTTGTGCAGCGTGCTTTGTTGTGGTCTGCTGGGGGGAGCAGCTTTGGAGCTGGAGACACCAACAAACTCAATGAACTGATCAGGAAGGCTAGCTCTGTGATTGGCTTATTATTATAATTTATTTATTATCATTGTTTCAACTGCTGTAACAAAAGAATTGTATATATATATATAAGAAAAAAATTAAGTACTTTCCATTTCTCATTTCATTTCTCATAAATGGGCTTTGAGCAGAAATTAGACTTCTGCAAAAGATTTAAAAACTAGATATTCAACATGGCACGTATAAGTCAGACTTTAACTATTCAGCTGCTCAGTTCTTAGGAATTTTTGCAACCATGTATTCAGTATATGAAATTTTTCATCTTAGCTACAAGCAGCTCTTGGCGACAGCTGAAGGAGGAATCCAGGCAGGCATTCAGTTTAAGAGCTTGATAATAATAGGAATGCATTGTAGGGGCTGTGTAGGTACACATCAGGGTGTCAAAATCACTTGTCACTTACACTGTATGCTCCTCACAGCTGAAATCCCAAAGAACGTGATGGATGTTCAAACAAAGATTAAGCAGAGAAACCCATAGCTGATGGAAGAAAGAGTATGAGTGAATGTTGGCAATCAGGATTATGAGGAACATGTCGCTAGCACAGAAAATCTCCCAGATGGGCAGGATTTCAGAGTAGAAGGGGTGTACATGTGGCAAGCTGTGTGTGTGTGTGTGTGTGTGTGTGTGTGTGTGTGTGTGTGTGTGTGTGTGTGTGTGTGTGTGTGTGTCTTACTGAATCTGTATCAGTGGGTCACTGCTATAGTCCAGATGTTTGGCAGGCTTAACAACGGACTCCTCATTAGTAAGAGAAGCAAGAAGCAATGTAAAGCGATTATTTAAACGATACTCTTCGCAAACGGCCCTATTTCAGAACGGCCATAATTATAGGTGTAAAAGTACAGTACCTGCTCATTTTTAAGAAAAAAACAATGCTGGGCTAAAAAGTTTTTCTTTTTTTCCCTTCTTTTCCCCCAAGTGGCTTACTTGTAAGCAGTTTTAGATTTATAATGAGTGCATTTTCTTCCCCAAAGTCAATGCAAAAGTTGTGTTTTTTTTTAATTTTATTTGCTGTGGAAATGTAAAACCTTTGTCCTGTGCTACTTGATAGACGGAATAAAAGGATTATCTCACCTGTATTCATTAGCCTGTATGATATTGACACAATTGCTTTGCTTTGCTACCTTTGACCGATTATTGAGAAAACTCACCAAATTAAAGTTGAATTTGTTAACGTAACGTAATATGTTGATGCTCTAGATGTTGGGTAAGGCCAGTTGCAGTATTAAATGGCAACATTTAGTTACCTGGGAATCAGAAAGTAATAAAACTTTTATAACAAAATGTCTCTGTTAAGCTTTGATACCATTCATGATACTATATATAATTCATAAATAGATATTTTCATTAGACAAACTAATGATACAAATAAGCATAGATTCTACTTTTACCCATGACTTCTAAGCAGTAATAACAATTTAAAATAACCATTTACTAACATTTTATTAACTACCAATTTAGTCTGTGAGGCTGTCAAAACGTGAAACATTAATAATAATACTTCCTCTCTGTCTCTCAGGTGAATATGCTCATTGGAATTGTGGTGTTTAACAAGCTCATGTCTCGAGACGGCATCTCAGACAAGTCTAAAAAGCAGCGTGCAGGGTAAGTTAACTGCTCTTCACACACACACGCACATACATCCATCCATCCACACACATTTTACCTTCTGTCAGACAAACTTACTAGCACAAAATATTCATAGCAATTAACTAGAAACGCTTTCGAAGGTCTCGGCACATACACCTACCTGTACATCTGTGCCTTCAGTAAAAATTATCAAAAAAATGCGATCCAATTTGGCAACAAAATGACAAGACATCTGTTGTGTTTTGTTGCTCTGTGTAGCGCATTTCACTTCGCTTCAACGTACACTACCCATCTAGTTTTCTCTGTTTGAAGTGACATCGATGAATACAGTGGATCTGAAAATCAGTGGCAGGTGGAAATCTAATTACATTCAGTAAACACCTGGATTATGTGGATTAAACTTTATACACTATTGAACCATAACATTTCCCCCCCACACACAGTATATGGGCACAAGGCTCCAGCTACACCATTGTTTGTATTAAACCAGTTAGCAGTGCTCATCGTTCTAATTCTGAATGGTGCTCTCACATCTAAAAATCCATGTTTTAATTTTCACACCTATTGATTCCATCATTTTTTCTCTCTCCTCTTTCTTTTTTTCCTTGTGTCATTGCATTTCCTCTAATGTCTATATAGCGCACAAATGGAACTTTAATTTGTTCGTAGCTTTGAGGGTTAACAGTACAGCTCTGCTCTCCAGGGGGTTGATTAGCTTTTGTTACCCAGTGATGCAACCGAGATTAAACCAGTTGTAGTGTACAAACACACCTACACACGCACAAAAATACACACGAACAGGTGTAGCCTCCTTTGTTACATGAAAAGTCCTTGGCCTTATCCGAGCAGTAAGCACATTTCGTCCCCGATTCTCAGAAGTGTGTTCACAGAAAGGAACGCACACACACACGCACACACACACCACAGTTGATAGTGTTGCTAACAGGACAGGCTGTCATTAGCGTAATGTATTTCCTTATGAAGCCATGGGGATGTGGCTGGCAACAAGGCAATGAGCTGTGATGGGACGCTAATGTAGCATAGCAACGTAAGGCTCCGTCATTCTCTGCTCGCACCGTATATACTCGAATTCAGTGTATACACACGCAGGGATGCGCACATTCACACTTTCTTTCTATCTGAGTAGTCGACTGTAAATAAACAACCAAAGGAGTCTCACCCCCCTCCCCCATCAGAAAACTTCACTTTGCACAGTGACATGCAGATAAAACACACACACACACACACACACACACACACATACCTGCTTGCACTAGCAGGAAAAGATTTTGGTACTTGTACTGGTACTTCCTGTCTGCATCACTGTAATCTGTTAATCCACATGATTACTGTAACATTACAATGTCCGTCTCTCATGTTCTCTCTCACTTGCTCTGAATCAAAATCTTTGTATCCTGACTGTTTTTCATTGCTGCTACTTTTTAAGATCTGATTTTAATTTTTCCTTTCTTTCTTTCTCCTTTCCCCTTTCCCCCCCTTTTTCCTTTTCTATTCCCTCTCTTTGTTGTGTCCACTTTCTCTCTTTATGTTTTTTTTCTCTTTATTCTTTTTTCGGTTATTTTGCAATTGTGACACCTGCACATTCACCTGTTGTCATAACTGGTTCTTGTCCTTCCCCACACATCCCACACCCTTACGTGCCTCCTGTCCTCCTCACATGGATGTGTGTGTTTGTGTATGTATGTCTGTACATGTCCTAAAGTGTCCCAGCGGAGGCGCGTAGCCGACTGCTCCTGAAATGCTCCAAGTGTGGCGTGATCTCAAGCACCGCTATGTCCAACTCGACTGCCAGCAGCGCCATGTTAGTCCATCTTCACCTCTCTGTCTCTCTCTCTCCATCCCCCTCACTCTCCTACATCTTTTAATCTCTGGCATTCAGTTATGATGCAGGACGGCATGTCTGGATAGAAAGTGCAAACTAAAAAAGGAAAGGAAAAACACCAGCTCTACAAAGCCGCTACGATTTAATGAGATCACGTTTTGATCCAAATTGATATTTGCTTCCTGAGCAAATCTGACCTCTGTCAAACTATATTTGTGAATCATATTTAGCACCCCTTTTAACTTGTTTATATTGCAGCATTTCAGTTTTATACTATGTTCAGAAAGGTTGTAAATGTTGCAAAATGTTTTGCTGTTAAACACATTACTATAATTGCATAAATGTGACTTTCATATTAAGCAGCTTGTGTAGATGTTCACAGTAGCAGATCAAATATCAAATAGATGTAAAAAAAAAAAAAAAGATGAAGAAGGAAAAACTGAAACAAAGTTTTTGTCTTTTTTTTTAGGTGTCATTCTTTAGTGGTATATATGGAAATTGTTATATAATGCCTTCTGTAACACTAAAAAGTGTTCTGAAGTCTGAAAAAACTGTTAAAGTGATATCTAAAAAAGTCATCTCTCTGTGAGCACATGAGCCCCATCCACCTGATGTTCAAACCTTCTGCTTGCAAAGGGCATCCAATCAGAAAAAAATGGATTTAAACAGATGGAGCTGAAACAGCTTGTTTCAGTCAATCAATCGATCAATCAAACATTATTTATAAAGTACTTTTTACACAATTTTGCAGCTCAGAGTGGTTTACTTTTCTGTAACATATGCCAAAATGCCCCAGGATAGTCTTTCTCTCTCTCTGTCTCACTCACACACACATACACGCATGCACACAGACACACACACACACACACACACACACACACACAGGGATCACTATAAACTCGCTATAGAAAAACTAAAAACAGAACTGAGGAAGCGCTGTCAGTGAGGAAAAACCAGAGACCAAATAAGAACATTAAAACCAAAAAATAAATGAGCAAAGTAGTATATGAAACAACGAAATAAAGAAAACAAGGTATGGAGCAAATAAAATATATATAAATACATGAGATAACAAAGCACAATATATAAATAAAATAAGGTAAAATCAGTTCAAATAATAAAAGTCTGGCTTTAAAAGCGTTGACATTGTCTGCTGTCCTCAGGTCTTCAGGAAGGCTGTTTCACACGTGTGGACCGTAGTGACAGAAAGCTGTCTCACTGTGGGTTTTAGTTCTGACTTTGGGGACAATTAAAAAAACCCTGACCTGAAGACCTGAGGGTTCATAAAATAAAAGCAGCTCTGATGAATAGTCTGTACTAAGTTAATCATTAGGAATCTATTCTGAAGCTGAAAAGAAGCCAGTGCAGAGACTTTAAGATTTGCTGTTTGGTGTTATACATGCTCTCTTTCTGGCTTTAGTCTGAACCCATGCAGCTGAGTTCTGGAGTAGTTGAAGGGGGGGTGCTATATTTATCTATTTTATTTTTTTAGTGCTGCCAAAAAGGACAACACTAGAGTAATCAATTCTGGAGGAAATCAAAGTGTGTAATAATGTCTCTGTATCGGCTTGAGAGAGAAACTATTGTACTCCAGCAATACTCTTACGGTTCTTAAAAAGATCCAGGTCAAAGATGACGCCCAGATTTTTGACCGCGCTTTCAGGTTCTCTCTCGGGGCTTCAGTTGCAATAACTAAAAAAATCTGTTTTGCCCTGGCTGAGCTGTAAAACATTTTCTGCCATCCATGTTTTAATATCAGAAATACAATTTAATAAAAAAGGGTCATCAGGAGCCACGGCCATGTAAAACTGGTTGTCATAAGCATAACTATGGAAATTAATGCCATGTCTTGAGGGACACCACAATTAATTTCATAGCTTTTGGATGATTGATCCTCCATACTTACAAAGAATTTTCTGTTAGCAAGATATTATGAAACCATTTTAAAACTGATCCAGAAAAGCCAATAAAATAAAATAAAGAGCTGAGGGGCTGCTCAAAGGCCAAGCATAAGATAAATAAGAATTATTTTGCATTTGAATGCTCCCAAGAACCACACGTAGAGCCCAAGAATTACAATCTGGAGTTGGAAACAAGCATAATAGACCCCCTTTAAGGCCTAAAAGGGAGGCAATCATAAGCTTTTTTTTTTTTTTTTTTTGGAGTAGTGGTATGGTAGGAGCCTCAGTGCTCATAACAACCTTCCAAGTTTAGTCTTAATCTGCACCTGGGTGGCATTTTTGTGCATGTAGAATAAAGAAAGGTGTATTTATTCTAGACATAACCTCTTAGGGCTCATCCTACAGAGCATCATGCTTCTTCCTATTACAGATATTCTTGCTACACAAGTAAATAGTGTTAGTACCTCATTCACAATCCAAAATCTCATCTGTACCAGTAATAACATTGCTGAAAATAAAGAGACAGATTAATAATCATAGTATTAATAAAGGCAATAAAAAGTATCACTTAAAAGAAAGTCTTAAAATCTGTTGTTAGACATGTTTTGGGTGGCAACATTTTGTAGAGCCTTGCACTAAAAAGAGATTTATAACAATTTCTTGTTGGATTGTTGTTCTCCTGTTATGAGGATTGCTGTAATGGCTTCATAATCAGTGCAGATAATTAAAAACCTTTTTATTTTAATATTGCAAACTATACTGTGCATGTTCAGTGATTTAATGGGATGAGATTACTTGCAATAATAGTGGTGTTTGAGTTTGTTTTTATTGTTGGGAACACACAAGCCCATTATTCCCAGTTTTCCCTCCTCATTTTTTCTTTTTTTTTTTTCACTAGTTTTGCATTTGGCTAGGGTTGCTGTAACTACTGGTAGCATGAGACGAGACCTGGACCCCACAGAGGTTGCACAGGTAACCCAGTGCTTCCAGGATGACACATTAAGACATGCCATTGCCAGAAGGTTTGCTGTGTCTCCCATCACAGTCTCAAGAAGATGGAGGAGAGTCCAGGAGATAGGCAGTTACTCTAGGAGAGGTGAACAGGGCCATAGAAGGTCCTTAACCCATCAGTAGGACCTGTGTCTGCTCCTTTGTGCAAGAAGGAACAGGATGACCACTGCCAGAGCCTACAAAGTGACCTCCAGCAGGCCACCGATGAGATGATGATACCCTGGTCCAGATCTGAGAGATCTCCCAGGACACCATCAATCATTTCATTAGGCGCATGCCCCAATATTGTCGGACTGAGTACTATTTTGAGTTGCTGCAATGAAATTTCAGCAAAATGGACTAGCCTGCTGCATAATATTTTCACTTTGATTTTTGGGGTGTCTTTGAATTCAGCCCTCTGTAGGTTGATATCATTTCAATCAAATGATGTGGAATCATTACCCAGTCTGTATCAGTATAGATATCCAGCATGATTTTTTTTTTCCCATTGAGATCTGATGTGTTTTCAAATTGGTTTTTTTTTGTTTTTTTTGAGCAGTATATGTGTCTCAGACAAATACAAGTCTGATAAGATTCACAGCATATGCTTTCTACTATGATTTACTTACATGTGAAAGTCTTTGACATTGCAGTTACCAGCAACTAGATTGGATTAATGGTTACCACACACACACACACACACACACACACACACACACGCAGGGATATACAAATTTTATGACTGATTTATTAGTGATATGCAAAAGATGCTACTCTTATTTCTTTGCAGCATTATTTTTAGTTTTGATGTAAAAAAAAAAAAAAAGATTGTAGGGTGTTACTATACTAGATCATGATGTGTAGTTAAAACCACAGGCAGCAACACCTGGAAATGTTACACATTAATGGGAGAGCAGTTGTGTCACTATATTGTACTTTATTCTCTTTTGCTCATTTTGCTGCTCAACAGGGACGTGCATATTTTTCCATGTAGTTAGACAGAGCTGTCCGTCTTTTCCATTTGACAGTTAGAAAACCGTGAATATGTGCTCAGGCAGCATGAACATTTTAAATTGGTGTGTATCTTTGTAGTGTTACAGTCAGATGTGCAGACACTCTTGTACCTCAGAAACCTCATGTCAGTACTTGTCAGTGACTTGTCTTCCCCCTCCTTGGTGGGCTTCTGCCCATTGTCTTCACAGTCTACCAGCATGGCACTTAGTGTGCATCAACTAGGTAATTGTGAGCAACTGCCAGTCCCAAAACTATCTACATGATTGCATATCATCTTCCACTTATTAGTGAGAATATTAAGTCTGATTCAAATCTCAGTGTGCCAATCAACTTCAGATTACTCAGCTCATTGCATACATGAGTGTGTGTGTTTTTGTTATGTGACTTACCAGATATGACTCGCCGGGTTTGGTTTGAGACTGAATCCCCTTGTCTCATTCCCTTTCTTTCCTCCTCCTCTGCCCCCGACCTCTGTCTCCTTCCTTTTTCTCTTGACAGGGCATCTCTGTGGAGCTCCTGTGTGGTTCTTCCACTGTTAGCGTTAACCTGGATGTCAGCAGTGCTGGCTATAACTGACCGGCGCTCCACACTCTTCCAGGTGATATGTCTCACAACGCCAGTGCACGATAACTCCACTGCCATAAAAAGCTGCTTTGAAATATTGCGAAGTGTCTGAAAGTTCAAAAAACACCTGCTGCGACACACAAACAGATGAAATAGTTGCACACTTACTGTATCGCTGCTTGTTCTGGCAGAAATGTGTGTTTTGGTCATGCATCAGCGGTGTGTTCTTCATTTTCAGTCCAAATTCACCCATGTACTTGTTCAAAGGGTCATGCATCTTGATACATTTGCACATTTGGGGATAAAGAAAGAAAGATTAAACCTAAATAACAGCAGGCATAAATAAAGGACCAGGCAGTGGAAAAATAGGTCAGCATGAAAATAGTATTATTCAAAACTCAACAAGCAATTCCCACTGTGTCACAATCACAAATAACAGCACAAACAATGAGTATTGACTGTGATGATTTATTATGAATAATCATGACTACTGACTCATGTTGGTATTATATGAGGGTTTCTCTAATGATTCATTTCATCACAGATTGGTAGTAATGCACAATATAACAATGGAGTGGATGCCACAGCACCATGTGGGGTGCTAGAAAGAGTTCAAGTGTACATATTTTAATGTTTAAATCTGAAGTGTTAGCCAATTTTCCTTTGTAAGGCAACAAGTATAGTACAGTTAGCTATTATGCACTTAGATTTATCTCATTCACTGATTAGTTAAAGTTTAATAATTTGAGGGGGTGCCATGGTCTAAAAAGTTTCAGAACCACTGCCGTAATAAACAAATGTGCACCAACTAACAGGAGTGTGTAATTCTTCTCCTCCAGGTCCTCTTTGCCGTCTTTGACTCCGTTCAAGGCTTTGTCATCATTACCGTCCACTGCGCCATGCGCCGCGAGGTGAGTCCATTTTCTTCCACGTCCTCCTGTTGAGTGTGTGTTGCGTGGATGCTACGCATTTTTGAATTTTTTCTAACTCTGCAGTAGACCATGAACTTGGAAATAATCACTGCCTTTGCTAAGTTCTGGGAATTGATTTTTCTTAAATGTCACGTTAGTTTCTCGGGTCACTGTGAAGTCACGTCAGAACACAAGCGGATCAGACGTGAGAAGGATTAGCATGGTATTCATGTTCTGTGCTGCGGCACTACTTCTTCATAATGCAGCAGGATAGTGCGGTATTGTCCGTCTGATCCAAGTCTGCTTTAAGGAGCTTACTATGATGCTGTATGAAATAAGACTTTAAGTCCCTAACTAATAGCCCCAAGTGCCTATTTGCCACAGGCTTTACTGTGCCCCCAGGGATCCCGGATTTTAAACTCATTATGGACATACGTGTACTCTTGCCCTTGAGACAGACAATGACACACATACCAATGTATGCACACACTCATTGTGGCGTCACTCACAATTGCACCAGCTACAATTAATGGATTTACAACGTCATCAGTTTTCCATAACTGTAAATGTGTCATCTGTTGCTGATGCATGTACACAGCACACAGCTTTACCTCTATCCAAGAGATCATTATGATATTGAATGAACTGCATAGTGTAAGTGAATTTTTAAATGCTCTGAATGCTTAGCTGCATTAAATCAATATCACAAAAGCGGCAGGGATCAGGGTACAGTAAATCCAGGAATTATTTATTGTAAATGTATGAAAATCCTCTTGCAAGAGTGAGCGTAAATCCTTCGTAGCTGCAGAACAACAGGCAGGGGGGAGTGCCGCAACAGAGGAAATAATGGGGGAGGGAGGTGGTGGGATCAGGATGTATTACAGTGCAAAAACCAGAGAGAAGGTAGCATAAAGTGTGATATTATGTAAATGACAGAAAGAGGATTGTCTTGTGATGGAGGAACTAAGTTAAGTTAGGAGGTAAGAAAGAGAATGCATGCAGAGATCTGTGAGAAATAAGTGTGATTCAGAAGCAAAGCAGGGGATGATAGTAGGGAGAGGAGGAAACGGAGAGGAATGTGGAGAGAGGTAGGTACCCATAGAGGGGCATTTCTCTTTGAAGTAGAAATGAGCTGCATTGGCTGCCAACACATGCACACACACATATACATTTGCACTAACAGAACAGGGAACAAAGGCCACCGAGGACGAGTATGGATATAAAAGGAAATGATAAACAAAATGAAACAATGGAGGGGATAAACAAGTCCACGCAGACATGGATGCAGTCCACTCTGTTTGTAGCAGCATAAACACTCATACATAGATGAGAAGCCCACCCAATGTACTACTTCTTCCTCAGCATGTAACCAGGATACCTGTAATATAGATCCTGATGGAGGAAAGGGAATCTCAGAGTTGTTTGTGAAACCTAATGCACAGGGATGCTTTTGATTTGTTCTTTTTACAAGAAGCGGCCTTTTGACAGCGTGCTGGTGTGTGTGAGATACTGTATGTGGGAGGATAAAGAAAAACAATATAACGCAGGAAAGTCTCAGGGGTTAGAACCACTACAGTATATACCATGCTGTTAATTTGAATTAGTACCAGGAACACTAATTACACAAGGCTCAAATGCCACTTCGAAGTACGCTATGTGCTTCCTATACCACTCCTCTAACTGTTACATAATCTGCAAACCAAGTTTCTTATATATATATATATATATATATATATATATATATATATATATATATATATATATATATATATATATATATATATATATATATATATATATATATATATAAAAAGAGAGAGAGAGAGAGCGAGAGAGAGAGAGAGATGATGAACATACATTGTCTAAGGAGCATGGTCCCCAAGCTCCAACATTTGCCAAACTAACTTAAGGAAAAGTTCCTCCACTAACTTCTTTCCTTTGCATCATCTTTTCCTCTGCCTCATCATCTACCCCCCTACCCCAACCCCCTTCCCCTCTCTATTTTTCCCCCTCCCTCTCCTGCATTCCCTTCCCACCCCCAGGTGCAGGATGCAGTGCGCTGTCGAATGGGTGGATGTAAAGATGACAGCGAAAACTCACCAGACTCCTGCAAGAATGGACAGGTGCAGATCATGGTGAATAGCACTCCATTTCATCCCACATTGCAGTTCATTTGCCTCAGACTAACATTAACCAGGCTGAAGCTTTTCCTGCAAGCGCCAATTCCAACAGAGCAAAGCATGATGCCATTACAGACGTGGTCAAACTCGCACCTGCCTTCCTCTTTTCTCCTTAACCATCTTTACCTTAACAGGGGCTCATGCATTAAGCAGTCTTTTGTTCCCTTAAAAAAATATATATTTCATCCCATAGAAATTAAATTTCACTCTAAGCTGTCCAGTATCCAACCTGAAACTAACTTCCTGCTGTGCCATAACTAGACAAGCTGCAATGTTTTGTGAAACAGTCTCCTGCTATTATATAATTTCATTGTCATTTGTCTATAAAACACATTCTCAATCCCAACTTTTCACGTACAAACACTGAGAGACTCCTGCTGAACTGAATTGGACTAACCTGCACACTGAAAAAAGCTAAAGGGGTGCCCCAGTACTGTACATTGTGAAAATAAACCAGTCCTAACCAGGCATCAGTGTGTGCTAGTCTATACAGTACTTAACACAAAAGTCAGGGCCCATAAGACTCTAATCATGTTTTATCACAACAGACACTTCAGCACTTTTATGTACTTTTAACCCAAACTCCTTCATCTTTTAAAGAGTGCAACGCTATAAACTGTAAGGTTATTGTGTTCGTTCCAGATGTTGTTAATAGTGTGATAAATCATAGAGACTTGACCTGCCCTGGCAATGACAGTACAGTAACACCGCAACCATGAGAGGATGAGCAGCCCTCATCACTATTCCCTTTATTTCTCCCTCAGACCTGTTTGCGGTAATGATTATGGGTTTCTGAATGCTCCTCCGAGGTTTTCAAGATTAAACTTTGGAGCCATCGCTCCGCTCAATGAAGCCATCACGGCACACTCACTCTCTGTTTTCCTTTACAGTCTAACTGTAATATTTAATTTTGGGTTAAATGTATTATCATCATATGTGCGGCTCGCAGTGTTGGCTCATCACTGTGCCAGCCACTGCGCACCAGACAGACAGGTGTTCTTGTTTTCTCAACTTTTCTTGTCTAAATATGTGCGACTTTGAGGACGTCTTTTCAGACTGCACATATGCATGGAGAGCTGCTGTATGAGAGTCAGAGCACCCTTGAGAACATTAATTGTGATGGATAATCTGGTGAGGTTGCCACCAGTTATAGCTGCATCATAATTACAGTGAACACCATTCTCTCAGGTACACTCGGTATATTCACAGGAATCTCATTAGCATGCTAAACCCTTGACATTTAGAGACAGCGTAAAGATGTAGAACTGTGACTACACCCTCTTGTTAAAACTGATTCAAAGGTGTCTCTAGAAATTTATTTGATTAGCTAAATTCTGATTCAAACTCAGTGCTGTTCTTAGCAACGCTGGTTAGATACCCTCTTCTAACATTTCAACTTTATGTTTTCCATTAATTCTTTTTTATATCACCAGAAGTGTGCAAATGTGAGCGTCTGTGGAAAGCAGAGCGGGTCTTTGCATTACGGCACATCCCTGTGCCTGACAGGTTGCCACCCACAGCCGCTTCCACCAACGTGCCACCAGACATCCCAGCAAGGCTGTTACCACAGTCTGACCCACAGCAACCAAAGCCAAGCAATCAGCCATGCTAATGAGAACACGCCCATCCTCAACAACATCCACAACCATAACCATGCCCATAATCACATCAGCAGCCAACCAGTATGTCACCCATTAGAACAAACAGTTACTGGTAGTAATAAATAGTCGAGTCCATAAAGAGAAAAGGTGCAATATGTAAAGCTAAATTTTTTGCAATAAATATGAGTAAATACATTATTAAAGGATTATGTAAGCATTTTGAACGTTTCTTCCTGGGAGCTGGATGAGAAAATGTTTAGCACTCAAGAGTTTCGCTGCTCCAAAACTTCCTGAGCACTCTCGTAACTTAGCAGAGACATGGGAAATAAAATAAAAGAGCTACCATCACTCAGCTCAAAGTAACAAGCCAAGACAAATCCAACACAATTTCCAATACGTTTTTTACACTTAAGGTTTTTAATAACTTTCACATATATAAACACACGAGTGTGTGTGTGTGTTACAATGAGGTGTATCTTGTTAACCAACTGTTGCACTTTTTTCAGTCTAGCATAAGATAAGCATCCACTCTTAGACAGTAAAGAACCTCACTGTACCTTTAGAGGTACAATAGCTTGGTACAATTGCCACTCTACTCTTGTGGTTTGTACCTTAGGGAAATGAGTCTTGAAAAAAGTTGCAAAACTAGGTACCTATTGTTTTAAATTATTCATGTATACACTTGGAAATGCACTGGGGTTTGTAAAGCACTTTCTTGTCTCACCCATAAGATCTAGAAGAAATTATATTCTTTCCTGCTTGGGAACACATATGCATGTTTTTGGCACTTAAAAATGTAAACAGTAGATAACATGAGGTCCAGTAATTAGCCTGTGGTTGTGCTTTTATGTAGAGTATACCAGTAAAGACTAGAGCCTGACTAATTTAGAGACAGGGTCGATATATTGGCTGATATTAGCTACTTGCTGATATATCTGTATCTGCGTTTATAACAGCCGATAAATGTTTGCTCAGCCTGTTGCCCTGTTGGCAACAACCATCTGATTGCAGTAATCCACAACTTATTTTTAAACTGCATTATCATTTTAGATTAGTAAGGACTCACAAATGACTACACATAACACATGATCTGGAAATCTGTTTATGTTTTGTGTGTCTGAAAGAGTCATATGGCAGATTTTTAATCTTAGAAATCCTACATCAGTTGGGCTCTAGTAAAGACAGAAACTGCCTTTTGCTGTACTCCTGTGTACCACGGTTCTATCCCCTGAACTGTCAGCAAGAAAGCAAAGTTGTAGCTTCATCAAAATTTGTTTTGTGTTTGTTACATATTGCACCTTTAAGTGTACGTAGTAATAGCTGTGATGTGTAAGAGACTTGACAACTACAGGGGCTAGTGTTTGCAGCTTGTAAGATTGTGCGGTGAACAGCATTTATGATTCTGTACATGGTTACATTCATTTCATATGTTCAAGCGAGTTCACTCATTATATGCTGCAGTCTGTTCCCTTGTGTTATTTAGTTGATGTTGATGACTCAGTGTACTTAACCTGTGAGGCTGCCGCAGAGAGAGCGTATAATGGTTAGAATGAAGATGATATGTCTTTCCTCAATGTGGATGAAAGAGAGATGAAAAGAGAAGGGTTTTTGTTTTGTTTTTGTTTTGTTTTGTTTTGTTTTTTTTAATATCCTCATTCGTCCATTTAGTAGAGACCCATTTATGGTGCTGCGGGTGAAAAGCTTTTCAGCTCCTCTGAGACCTTTGCACACTCCTCTCCTTCTCTCTTTCAATTTTTCATTTCCCGCCTTCCCTCTTCTCTTTGCCTCCGTGCCTTGCCCAAACTGTCTGAAATCTGTAGTTTATTATCCAAACAAAGGCTTTTGTAAGTGAATCCCACCGAGGACAGGACGAGGCTCTATGGTGGGAAGAGCGAGGACCGCAGCTGCATAGCAATGAGCTTCACTTTTTACTAAAGTTCAGAAAAACTTGAGCAGTGGCCATTTTGGAAAGAGTGCTTCCGCATTCAACTCGCCACCCTCTGGGTTTCTTTACCCCAAGGAGCAATGCCACCCTGCATCACTCGTGTGAAATTCCAGATCAAAGCAAATAAACATCAGTTTTGGCTGTGTCCAACGTACCCTATCTACATAAAATCTGAATACTGAATACAGGTTAAAAGCGGCAGTGTGTGTGTGTATGTTTGTGTTTCCATCGCCACTGTGAATGAATTGTATTGTTACATTCCCCCCCCCAGTCTAGCTAGGAAACAGCAAAGTTTTGCTTCAGCTGGAACAGCAGATAATAGTTTTGCTGCTGTGTAAATTTCTGTCCCTGTTTCCATTCAGACGATAGCGAGGTGACTGATGAGGCATACAGAAGCATTACGTACCTCACAGCCTTCTGCTCGTCTCTCTCAAAGTCTGTTTTGGATCTGCTGCTGTGAACTGATAAACATCATGAAAAAAAAAGCAGCAGTTGTGTAGGCCTCAGACAAAATGCAGCTTTTCCTCTGTTCTTTTTTTGGTTAGAAAAGGCTTTAAGGATGAATTCATTACAAAGAAGGAGAAACTGAGCATTTTTCTTATAACTCAATGCATCTTTTGTTTTGTTTTGTTTTGTTTTGTTTTGTTTATGGAGGGCATTACTAATTGACTGAGTTGTAAAATGGCAAAATGGGAATAGGTCCTTTTCTATAGAGTTGAATCAGAGCATGAGAGTCATTGAATACATCATAGCCATTTAAGAGCCAATCACTCATTCGGCCTCATCTGCTGCTCTTGCAGTGAATGCACAAACTCATTCTGTCTCCTCTCTTCCTCCCCTGCCTCCTACGTCAGACGGATTTTGAGAAGGATGTGGACTTGGCTTGTCAAACAGGTGAGCTCTCCCATTCCACCTGACCCCCCCCCTTTGTCTCCGCTGTCTTCTCTCTTCCCTTGTCCCACACAGGATTAGCTTTGCAAGCTGTTCCATTCTTAGCTTGCTGCCGCATGTTTTGATGAAATGACAGGAGATGATGCGCTACATCTCCGCGCAGCAAATTATTATGCCTTATCAATCACACTGATTCTGCCCAATAAGTGTTCAGCGAGCATATGTTTGGATGAGACTGTGCTTAATTGTGCATGATAATAACACTCCTCAATGTGTTCAGACCTGTTTCACTCGTTAGTCGACAATGCTCTTGTGTGGGTGTTTGGATGTGTTACAGATGTACCACAGTGCAGTGTGTGTTGTGCTTTGAAATATTAACAGAGTCATTCCACCCTATCCCCCACCCCCAAAACCCTTGCAGAGAGAGGACACCCATGTAAGTTTTGCACCTCACTGACCTGATTAACACTGCCTGATCTGTCCATAGACTCTAATAACTCCTATAGACGAATCCAGATTGTTTGTACGTGTCAGAGCATCACCATTTCTTCTTCTTTGCGAAAAAATATCTATATGTATATATTAAGAATAACATTAACACTCCTGTTAAATGTGTAATACTTCCTCCAAAAGTTGCTGCAACAATACACTTTAACTTTTGAAACAGCAGCAGTTGAAAGACATTCATTTATTTCCATGAAGTTGTTAGAAAAAAAAAAAGTTTTCTTGTCTGACTGTGTCTCTGTGGATGATAGTGTCACCCCACATATCTTTTCCTAGTGGGTGCCTTCCTATGTTTTCTAGCCAAACTTTTAACTGTACAATAGCCCACGTTTCTCTCTCTTTTTTATATTAACAGAGACGTTCTTTACTTACTTAATAAGAAGTTTGTTGATCTGAAAGTAGACCGTGACATTGTTACATCACCTACAGTGTTTGTTAGCAAAGGCCTGCTGATCGTATTCATCCTCAGCATCTTAGAGTTTTCAAACTGGACGTCATGACCGAGGGCAGGATCTGACCAAAAAAAAACGATACTGTGCACTCATAAGCAACCGACCTGCCAGTCACACTGTAAAGAATACGCTGCTTTATCGTTTTTATAACATTGATGGGGATGATAACATACAAAAAGAACACTTCACAGACCTGAACTCGTACGATGTAGCTTCCAGGTCTGAAAAGTGATGCCAGCAGAAAGTGCATTCTTTTTTACAACCAACTGGAGGGGCAGCTCTTCTGGTTGCAAAAGACTTCAGGCTGTGTGGAAGTCTAAAGGACAATGGCCCCTGGCTCCCTTGTTCTGTGGCACTTTTCTGATAACTTTATGGGCTAAATTGCTTGGTTGAGTTATAAAATTATAAATATTAAATATAAATTACAAATTATACTCATTATTAGAGTCAGAAACGAGAATTACTGACGATTTCCTCATTATCTGACGAGCTGTCAATCACAAGTCGTTAGACAGCGAGCGTGCTGTGCGCCTCGTTTTCACAGTCAGAAAAACCCCTCGCTTGTTACATCTGGATTTCAAAATTACAAGCAGTGGTTGAAAGCAAGGCTTCACAATGGGACTTTGATAACCAGTAGGTGATGTCGTAAGGATTACGCCCATCTTTTATAAAGGCTTTGTCTGGATTCTTCCTGCTGGGATTAAGACCTTAATCTGTGTAACTCTTATGTCACACTGTACTGTAAAAGACATTTGTGTTAAATTTTTTTCCCCAAAGGCTATGTAGTGATTAATTTCAGATTAGTCTTTTGAGACTGACTAACTTTCACACTCATAAAAACTACTTTCATCCATCAGAGGAGGCGGCTGCCCCCGACAGTGATTCATTTAAATATCCCCTGCTTTCACTGTCAGTGTAAATTTTCACTTTTTTTTCACTTTCACTGTGCATCAGAAAAAATGGCGGCAGTACTTCAGAACATAACGCAAAGAAGAACACTGCTGGATTCGTCTATAGGTCTTTCTCTGGGCCAGCCACTGTTTGTTGCAGATGAGACGGGATCAGATTGGTCAGGTTTCTCCAAACCTGTTCCAATCCAACCTGTCAAATTGCACCAACAGCATGGTGAAACAGAGGAAATGATGGCATCTGTAGTCAGCCAGTGTGCTTTTTTGCTGCATTCACCCTCAGCAGGATCCAGCTTCAATTTTTGATCAAATGTCTATCTTTGACATTCTGTTACATGAATACAGTTTGCATGAAAATAGTCTGAGCTACATACTTTGGTCTAAAAACTGGATTTTGGGGCCAAGTAAATATCAAGTCCTCTGATGGTGACAGAATGAGCATGATATCTGGCATGAATTTCCAGATGGTTTGATGTGTGTGTGTGTGATTGATGATAGTTGTGACAGAACATTGTCTCTCATAAGCATGTCAGAGTTAATTTTAGTAACTCCTCTAGGAGTTCTATAGTATCCTAGCTTTTTTTTTTTTTTGATTAATGAGCATGAAAGTTAATCCACAGCCACTGCAAGCAAGTTTTGTGTTGTGCCATTAACAGTATTGTGTAACATACACATACAGTACCTTCATGCTCAGAACACATCCTCTAGTGCTGGAAGAAATCCACATATAGACTCGCATTGGTTTGTGAAGAGAGGGCCAAGAAAAGCAAGATTTTTCACACAGCAAGGAAATTTCTCCAAGACTTAAGGTCACAGTGTCAGAGAAAAAAAGTCAGTCACTGTGAACCGAGCACAAAATGAGAAATCAGTTTGTTTGGTTTTTTTTAGAGACACATGGCTATTTTATAGCTGCAAGTAAATTTCAATATCAGTTACTAATTTATCCTGTCTGTCTCTGCTTTGCCTGCCTCTCGTCAATTGTGTTCTCTTTGGCATAAAATATATAAATTCCTTTCCATTCATCATCTATTGCTCTTTCTCACTCCAATTATTCTGCCCCTTCCTTCACTTCTCTATTCCTGCACCAATAAACTCTTCACCTTCACTATATTCGTCCTTTCACCAACTGTCCATATTCTACCTCCTCTATTGCCTGTCCTCCATTCTCTTTGCTGTCTCTCTCCAAATCCTTGTGCCTCCCTCATCACCCTGCAGTCATTTTCAAAGAGGTGAACACCTGTAACCCAGCCACTATCACCGGGACCCTTCCCCGCATCTCCCTGGATGATGAGGATGATCCTAAGCTGGCAGCCCATCAAGAGGGCGGAGTAGGGTCAACTTCAGCTCTCTCCCAGGGAATATCCCCCCTCCCAACCTTATTGTACAGGTACAAGATTAAAGTTTCTAAACTTCCAAACAGATTAGCTCATTAATGTGGTTCATTGCTCAACTCTCTTCCATCCATATGTAATATTTGTATGTGTAAGTTCAACACAAAAAAAAGACAGCATGTGCCTCTTATTATGAAACCAAACTGGATTACAAAAGAAATAAAGAGTGTAACGTTTCCCTTTCAGTCACCACATATATAATTGTGTACATCACTTTCTATAGTTATATATTGTACTGTAATAATAATTTTAATAATAATAATCTCCTACCTAAAAAGATTATATAGTGGCGATTTATATTATATAGAAGATGATTTTTTTTCACCACAATTCCAGTATTGTGACCAAAGGGGTTATCAAAAAATAATTCTGCTAGCAAGAACCAAGTTTCTTGTTTTCTCTCCAAGGTTCCACCTCTAGGAGGCCTCAATGAGCTGAGTGAGACCCCCCTAAAGAAGGAAGTGAATGTGGACCAACAGAGACAACAGGGGCAACAACGCAGCGGAGCGCCAATCTACCTGTGCACCGAGAGTGGCCTGGGGTGGGCTCGACCTCCCGCTTCATCCAACACCTCCCAGGATGGAAGTGCTGGAAGTGGAGGAAATGGAGGAGGGGGAGGTGGGGGAGGAGAAGGTGGTGGTGGAGGAGAGGGGGACTATATGGTCTTACCTCGTAGGACGGTCACTTTCAAACCTGCAACACCCTCCTCACAAGGAGGAGGCCTGGGACTGGGGGGTGAGGACAAGCCTCTCAACATCGCAGTGGAGGATCCTCCCTTTCCACCGCCTCCCTCTCCTCTGACCCTCCACCCGGCAGAGAGCGAGGCCTACCCGGCAGATTTTGTGCCGTCCAGTGTGGGTGACATGAACATCACCATGAACCTCAACCGCTCCTTTGGGACAATCAAAACATTGCCCCATGGGCAGGGCCACTTGATGCCTCAGGGCGGTCTTGTGCACTCCCACGGAGGACACATGCATTCCCATGGGCATTCTCTTCAATTGAAGCCGGGCCAGAGACCCTCAGTCAGACAGATTCTGACAGGGGGAACAACAGTGGAGAGAACCAGGACCCTGCCACGCAACCTGGGCAGCACCAATGCCAACACCAGCCTCTCAGCAGGATCCCTGGAGGTGGGTTATAGGTTGAGGAATAAGGGAATGAAAGGTTCACAATGGCGGTTGAGTTATTTCCACTTAGACTACCTTTCACCTGAGCTCACATTGTTACAGTGTTGGTTATTCAGGTTGTGACAATGCAAGTGAAGGTACAGGTGGAATGATAGACAGGAGTGGGAGAAAGCACTTTGTAAAGGTGGTGCAGGATTTGATGTGGTAGTCTGTCTATGGAACCAATTTTGAAAAAGGAAAAAAATTCAAATGACAGTCTTTGAATCGACTGTGGAGTTAGAACAGTAAGGCATTCCTATCTACCTGGCATTTCTTTTTACCTTAGGGAAAATTAGATGGTCTTCTTTTCTAAACTAACAACTTCTGTCATCAATCTATCATTATAAAAAAAAAGCATAAAGAAGAAAAATGGATATTTACATGCCTCATAATTCTATAAGTGTGGCCTTCAAACACATTAATTCAAATTCAGGGAGCTTCTAGTGTAAGCTGCCTATCATATACAGTAACATTACACTGTGATAATAACACAGTTGTGTGCCTAAGTACAATTCTGCTATAACAGCAGCTATTATTTTCAGCTGAGCAGTATTTATAGCTGCTCTCTGAAAGGATGACTGTTGGAATGAGTTATTCTCATAATGACAGACAGCTTTCTATTAGTCCAGTGTCTCTGTATGAGTGAGTATATATATATATATATATATATATATATATATATATATATATATATATATATATATATATATATATATATATATATATATATATAAAATAAAAAATGGCACTGGTTGTTGCAGCAGATGGACTGACATAGACAAGATCAAAAGAAAAAAATCCCTGGTGAATATCTTTCAACCCACCTTAAATTTTTGCATACACACACAGATATACTGTATCTAGGCACTGAAACAATCAAAAAGTCGCATGCAAACATACACCCTTTGGATATTCCTGTAATGGCATCTTGCAGCCTTGCGAGGTTGATTAAAGAGATGGAAACAACACTTTCACCCAGAAAGTGAAAATACTTCACTTGGGGCAAAGGATGTTAAGGATAAGTCATTAAGACTCATAAAATAATTACTGTCAGATGAGTAACGAGTGCACTCATGAATATGGAAAATTAAAAAAAAAAAACAAAAAAAAAACTGAAGAGCAACCGGATGTAATTTACTGCTACAATTTCACCCAGTTAGAATATGTTTGATTCGGAGATGGATGTCAGAAAGTGCCTCTCGAGATTAAATCAGTGTTTTACTTCCCAATGCCAGCATGAAGACGTGTGGTGGAAATATCGTGAAAAAGTACTTAGAGTGTCAAATTCAAAATCTTGCAAATTTAAACTCCAGGTGAGGTAAATCAAAGTGTGAAAATGACTCACTAAGCATATTATCCAATCATCATGCTATAGAAACCAGCGTCTTGAAATAAACAATACTGCAGCACCACTGTGCTGCCATACCAGCAAACTGTAGAAGGAACGAGTTCCGTCAGGATTTTGTATGAGTGAGTTAGCAATTGCTTTCTGTGTTTCCATCAAAACATGCGATATACTGCACACGTATATGCATGTTGCATGCCTGCCATATTACAAAGATAATTCAATCATGGAATTTCTCTGTTTAAGGTAAGGATTCCTCCATAATAGGAGAGGGAATGGCTAAATTCACAAAGGCATTAGGACATCCCAGGAGAAACTTGGCTCTCTATATGTTTGCATTTCTCTCCGTTTTAAAACCTTGGCTGCCGTAGCATCAGATCAGCAACTCTGCCCTTTCAAAGAATGAATACTGCTTTTAACTAACTGTAGAGAGCAGCTCCTCTCCCTGCCAAATGCAAATCTGGCAGACAGTGACAGCCAAAGAGGAAGTCAGAGACGGAATGTAATTCAGTGCAATGTCAGGGCCAGATGAGTTGGAAATGTCTGCAGCTGTTAAATTGGCGGCCTGTGTGCCACTTGCTATAGCTGCAGAAGCACTTAAGATGAGAGCAGTAGGGTCCAAACAAGATTAGAGGACGAAACACATCTCTCGTGTGTTTGTAGCAGCTTTTTAAAATCTGGATGTCTTCAACAAATTCTCCGAAAATAGCAAAGAGGACGATTTACACCAAGGCTGTAATGAATGTATTTGAGGGTACGTGAGCCAAGAAATTATATTTCATTGTAATTCTGGGTTATTCCACTTCAGTAATCTCATTACATTGAAATAGACTGAACAATTTGCCATTTTCCATGACATTTGTAAAAATGTCTGTATCATGTTGGGCAGCCAGTGCATATTAGCCCTCCTCTCGTTACCGAACAATGGCACTGAAAGATCGACAAAGACACTGAGATCGAGAGAGTTCTGTGGTGGTTGAGGGGTGGTCATTGATGCTTTCTTCTCTCCCCCTGCCCCCTCCTCTTCCAGAGGAAAAGAGTACGGTACTCTGAACTGGACTTCGAGGTAAGATCTCGGACCTCATCCCCTGTCATCAGCCTGTCTCTGCTTTCTTGTGCTTCTGCCAGGACTTGAGTAACGCCTAGAGGAGTAAAAAGCATTGCTAAACCCCTTCCCTCGCTCCTGTGTCTCCCTTGCTCTTAGATCAATGAACTGTTTCAGACTTATCTTACATAGGATGCTGTTTCTCCAACAATGGCCATAAATCTGTCCCTACCTACAGCCTGTCTTTGTAAACAAGCGTATGTGTGAATTGAATTCGGAAAAAAAACCTTCCTATGTGCAATTAAATCTGATGAGGCTCTCATGTCTTTCTGGGGTCCTGGTTGAAGAAACAGCAAAGTAAAATGCTTCTTGTGTCTGGATGAAAACTAGTAAGTCCGTCCTGGGTCAACACGTACCGTATGTGGCCGCAGTTGGTCTGCTGGTTATATCTGTTGGAAAGAGATGGTTTGGCAGTGTGCGTGAGTATGTTTGTGTTAAAAATGACTTGGGTGTCCTGTGAATCTCCAGTCTCTAGCAACAAAATACCAGCCGTCCATTAACATTGTTACATTTTTTTTGTAGGAACTCCTTTTAATTTTGATTAATGCAAAGACTGGACATTCACCTCCCACCGTGGACACATATAATTTATATACAGGGTATGAGTGAGGACAAGCTACTAACACTGATTATAGCTGATCATTTTACTTAACTGGCCTATTTACTGGAGTCATCTGTGGCTACTGCATGAACAAAGAGACTGGCTCTCCTTGGAAACAACTCTTTTCTCACCAACTGACCATTGACTTTTGAGAAAGAGGCTGACATAGAAGAACCACTAAAACAGGAAAGTGTACACTTCTATGAGTTATTGAAAGGTAATTTTATTTTCAACCATCCTTTTTTTTTTCTCCATTGACAGTTTGCTCATCCCTTTTAGACTGTCCCCGTGGACTGTCAAAAGTTAACCTTTTTACTGAATACTTAAACAAGTTAGAACCCTAATTAGGATTTGAGAGGAAATAATACCTTTCTAAAAACTTGGACTCTAGTAACTTGCAAAAAATAACATTAAGCGTAATCAAAATCATTGCAGTTGAAGTTGATATATCCTCTCTTTTATTTCAAACACCATAAAGTGGTGGGACCAGTTGTACCAACTGGTCTTTAGTAGTTGGTCTCTGTCACAGTCAGGCTTCAATGTTTAGAGGACTTGATATGCAGTCATGTGAATGCAGAGGCTGCTGAGTAGCAGGTACAATGTTACAAACTGCACCAGTATGATGTAGATTTGTGCCTAGTCATAGCGAGAAGGCAGCTTATGTACCAAAATGGCAAACTGGCCTATTAGGTCCATCAACCAATTTTGTTTAAAACTGGCCCGACGCCCTGTTTGTGCAACCATGCTTTCTGCCTTTTCCCATAACGCACTGCTGTTGATTGTTCTTTATTTTGTATGTTGTATTTGAGATTCTTGAAAACCTAAAATTGTGGAACAAGTCAAGGAGATAGTAGCACCTAACTGAGCAGAGATGAGAGTACCCACTCTGAAGTAATTGGAGCCAGTGCTAAGCGCCAACTGGCCAGTAAGTGTGCGGGTGTGAGTGCTGGCATCTTGCCCCTGTGTCACTTTCAACCTCACAAGCTGCTTTGACGATTAGCTACCGCCGAGCAGCTCCAGCACTGCCCATTAGCACGGAGAGACAGCAGTGGCACTGACAAATGCAGTTTGCTGTCAGAGAATTACAGATCCGGGTTTAGCTCCCTTCAGGACAGGCATACTCAGAACAGTATTTTTTTGACAAATATCATTTCAGTAGGGTAAGAGTTAAATTTCAGACCATCTGTTAGATTTTTAATGAGTTTGACAAAAATCCTGAGTTAACAGGATCACCAGTTAGTGAGCACCAGTCTGTGACAATGACATTTTTGTCACTCATTTTCACCAGATATTCATGTAAAGAACTCCCTTCTGCAACACTCACAGTTGCCAAATTCTTAAAGACAGTGGAAGTGGATAATGGATGAGCATGAGCCAGCAATCGATCGACAACGTCCCGCTCTAACCCCCTTTTCATGGCTGGCATCACTGCAGTCCCTCAGCATTTTACTCATTTTCATTCCCCTGCCTATCCCTACATATACCCCCCCCCCATTCTTTTTTATTTTGGTTTGTTTTGCTTTTTTTTTTTTTTTTTGGTTTGTTTCTATTTGCTTCATTTTTGCTGTCCCTTCCTGTCTTCCCTTCCAGAAAGTGATGCACACTCGCAAAAGACATTCTGAGCTGTACCATGAGCTCAACCACTCGTCCAAGTTCCACACCATAGACAGGTATAGCAGGGACCCAGCCATGTCCACATTCAAGGTAAGATCATTGCCCCGAGGCAGGATGGGAACCCGCTGTACTCATGCACCTCCACTTCCTCCCTCACTTCTCCACAATACTTAAACCCCCACCCCCATTCAGTACTGGTTCTGGAAAGCAATAACAAGCTTCAAAGAAAGCGGTCAGCAATGACTAAATATTATCAGCACGGTGATGTTGACATTGTATTTACTTGTAAATGCAGCTTTCAGCCAATTATAGCGATAAAAATTCTGAGCAAAGCTCCCACTCATTTACAAACATGAGGTAGATTTGAAAGCAGTTGTATTCATTATGGTTTTCTCTTTTCAAGGCAAATTGCTGTCTTAGAAATGTGAAAACATTGTTTGCGCTAACAAGGAAATCTAAATGCAATGCGAATACTGTATATAGTGTATTTTCATTGCCATTTGATTAATTCATTGTTATGCTTATTATCACAATCCTGTAGAACTGAGCATTAACTGCCTTACAAATATTTCTTTTGAGGCACATTTTGTTCCATCTTTCATACTGTAAATTACTTTGGTACCTGACGTAATTGGCCTGAACCTCATTTATTTTCACTTGTGCTCGGTGCCTTATTAAGAACCTATCAAATAAGACGATCGCATGAGCTTTTAGCTGAGGGACCATCAATCAGAGCAGATTACTGAAATCCAAATGCTGCGGTTTAATACCTGCAAAACTGTTTGTCACTCTTACCAAACTATCTCACCACAACTAATTACAGAAAAAAATCAACATCTGTCCATATGCACAAATTGTTTGTCTGTGCCTGTGTCACACTGGCTAATGTGTGTTTAATTTTCTATGTGCTGTATAGAACTGTTCTTTTAAGTGTGTGTGCCTGCGCTGGTGGTTAGGTGTGTGTGCACGCGTGTGTTTCCTTGGGGGTGCCTGGGTGGGCACCTGTGCTCATGAGACAAAGACGCCTCCTTGAATCATTAATACACCATTAGCAACAGACGAAAGAGTCCCTGCCTGCTCCGCGCTGACCTTCAGAGGGCTGCTTTCATTAAGATTTAAACACACACGTACACGCTCCCACTCCACTCATCTACTGCGCTTTAGTGCGTGGAGCCATGATGAGTTAGCCAACCTTGATAGGTGTACTTTCCCCTGGCATCGATGGCATGCTGGTTTCACATCTAATTTGCACCATCAGAGGGGAACAGAGTCTAGTTTGACATCTCTCATATTCCCCACGCCATGTAGCTATAGCGCGCGTGCACACACACACACACACACACACACACACACACACACACAGAAACACGTTGCAGTGTCCCCGTGCCAGAACAGTGGCCTTTTCCTTCACTCCTCATTTGCTCTGCGTCTTGATCAAGATTTTCAGAAGCGTTGGCCGACTCCTCATTCACACATGCCAGGCAAATGCTTTATGGAAGAGGGGAAAAAAAACAAAAAACAAAAAAATGGCAGGCACTTGCAAAGGCGTGAGCCATATATTAGAAGTCTGCAGTTCTTAACAGTTGCGCTGTATCCTGCTAATGTGCTTCAGAGGGAGCTCAGGTGTGCTTTGAGGTTATGCCCAAATGTTAAAGAAATTAGAGACCGGTCACAAATAATAGATAGGTTGTATTTAAACTAATTAAGACAGATTGGAGCATGCACTTTCTCCCAGTTAATGACGTCATGCAAGTTATGAAATGAAAGGACAGCACCAATATGGCTTACGCCTCCAAATCCATTATGTTAAAAGTAAGTAGGCTGTTCACTTAACTGTGAATAATTACATGGATAATGCTATCAGTGTCAGGTCTTTGACAGGCCCCAGCTTGAATTCGGCTCTGCTATTGTCAACATCTCACTTTGAGAGTCACCCCCAGACACGGACATGCTGACTATACAGTAATTATGGAGATGAGAAGGGCTTGTGTGTGTCTGTGCGAGTGGATGTGTATGTTCATACACTTACCTATTAGAGAGCCTATGTGTGTGGCAGCACACCTCTCTGTTTGTGGATGTGGCCATAACCGTGCCTGTCTGCGCGTGTGTGTGTGTGTGTGTGTATGTGCGTGCGTGCGCGTGTCCACTTGTTCTTTCTTGTTTGTGTGTTTATCTGTTTTATGTTTGAGATCACTGTGATGCACTGCTTGTGTTTGGAGCACATAAACTGTGTTTAGGAGACAATTACTGCATGAGTAATGATATAATTGTTTCATAATTACTTTAATAACCTCCCTTCTACAGTGTGTGACAGTGACAGTGATTTTCATATATCCTACATGAGTGATTTAATTGCGAGCAAAACTGCGTTTCACAAGGCTATCTTCACACTGATGGACACCCAAAGTACCGTGGAAGTTGAAATTCACCTTTAACTTCATATGGCTAATTGACTTTGTCACTTAAGGACAAGCGTTATTGAGTGTCTCACCTTTTAATGATAAAGGAGGTTGGCCAGTTCCAGGTAAAACTTGCGGAAGGCAACCCCCTCCCTCCGGTTATCTACCTAATGTCATCATAAAACAGTATTTTAAATAGGACCCTAAATAACTCCACAGCCCTTCTAACTGCCATGGCTGGTGTTCGTCCACAACAGGTCCCCCCTCCCCCACCACCGAGGCACAACACTGAGCCATCTCTAGTGCGCAGAGCATCCCTGGTTTACAAAGAAAGTCAAAGTAAGACGTACTAAACCAACATAAACCTTGTACTGTAAAGCCCCTCTAATGCTGCTAAAGTAGGCGATGCGCTACATGCTACAATACGCATCTCATAGTTTGCCACCTTTTGTCTCGAAGCTGAGTTTTCATGCAGCAACGATGTGCATTTGACATTTAAGTGACGATCGGTTAAATTCACCCCCCTCCAGAAGAATTGTTCAATCGCACTTTATCAACTGTGACTGTGTCTGTCAAGCTTTGGATTTCTGTACATGCTGATATGTGGTGTGAACTGTATGTGAGGGTTGGCTAAAACAATGAAAACACAATATTAGTTTGCAGGATATAAGTTACACTGAACAAGCTGTCCTTAAAGCAGAGTTCAGGTTTATGAAAGGTTTATCTCATTGATTTTGGCAAACACAATTTATTTCCCCTCTTTAAAAAAAACGTTACCTTACATTGTTAGAAGATAAATGCATTCTTGGGATGTGTCATAGTAATAAACCATTGCACCTACAGAGGTGGTTAAAGTACAATGTAGCAAATTGTACATTTATTATTGTCATGGTAAGCATGGTAGGAATACCTGCATTACAATAATGCTGAAGATATGACATGTCCCAGTCTTTTTCTGGGACATGTAGCTTGCATGTGCGCATCAAGTGCATATTTAATGCCCTTAAATATCCTCATTTTAAAATATATTTAAAATATATTTAAACCCCTAAATAGTAAGCCTGAGACAGTAGTTTAAACAAGTTCATGGAGCTAGCGACTTAATTACCTAGATCCATTAAATAGTAAATGAGAAAGTTAATTGACTGGTTTAAGCAACTAATTACCAACTTTGCTAGAAAATTGACAGCTGAGAACAGGAAATGAAAAGCATACTTTTGTGTAACTTTACCTGAAATGAAGGATCAGTCCGTGAGAAAATACCAGAATATTAACAATAAAGCTGTTAGCATAGTAACAGCAGGCTTGACGGACCCAGCTACAGTAATTAAAGGAGGGATGGAATTTAGCGAGCATTATATTGAGAGTGCGGTACTAGCATTAGCCAAGTATGCAAGAATTGATTATGTGTAATTACAGTAAAACAAACGGTGTCAAACTCTGCTAACTGTAGCTGCTCATTTTCTACCTGTTGGTCTCATTGTGGCGTTTCTGTATTTGATGAACCTTAATATTAGTCTGCGCCCCCTCCCAGTGGTGTGGTGGTGTACCAGTTCTGTGCATTGTAGTGTACACCCTTGTGCCTCAGCATTCTGGTAATGAATGCTAATACCCCCCTCCTTTATCAAGCCCTATGCAATTTCAAATTAAAACACCAAACCTGGAACTGCTTTACCTGGACAGATGGATTCGTAGGATTTGTATAGGGTTGTGATACAGGACTGGATGTTCATGAGTGAACTTTTTTTTTCTTGAAATTTTAACTGTGTTTGTGTTGTGACAACACATGTGCTCATTCCGTCCATTTCAGTGCCTGAGGTAAACTTTACGATCTAAACACCATAACCACATGATAAATTAGTTTGTAAAGACAATGGCCCATCCAAAATGATTTATAATCACCTCATAAACAATGATATTATGTCCATAAACTCATGCACTAAAAAGGGCTAAACACTCTGCACTTTTGTGCTTGCTGATGAAACACTCAGAAATACTGAAAAGGCCTAAGGGGTCAGAGGAGACCTGATTCATTTTACTCTTTTCAGGTAGGGAACTCTGTGTTGGCTGTGTTGGGGAGATGAGTGGATATCAGAAAATGTCTCACACAAAGAGATATGAGCACACTTTTTTTTTTTTTACTTTCACATCTTATCCAATGTTTCATGTACGTGCAGTGGGCTTGCAGTGGTCTTAGGCATTACATGTACCATCACAGATCGAATCAACACTCTTCAAACTCCTGATTTTACTTTTCTTGTCTCCTTTTTTTTTCAATCTCATCCAGCCAAATTCTTGTTACCTAGTATCTGGTTGTGCTTGTATTTACCAAATGGCTCAGCTAGAGACTGTAATGGGATGAATCAGTATTATACTTAATAGACTAAAAAGAATAGGAAATATGTGACTGGAAAGAAGTAGGAGTCAAACTGAATAGTCCCCATTAACCTCCATGGTGAAGATCACCTTGTTTATCTATTCTTTCAGGCTCCTGAAGCTAGCAGACCTATTCTTGCAGTCTGAAAATAAATCTAGTGTTGCTCTCTTTTGTGTATTCTACTGTATGCATCAGAAAGAAGCCTGGTAAACTAAAGGTCTTTATTTTTCTTGCCTTTATGCATCCATGCAGTATGCATTGCTCAATGCATACTGCAGAAAGGCATATAGCAAGGGAAAACTGAGCTCAAGAGTTACACAAGTTAGTCTTAAATTATTAGCAGTTATTTCGCTTTGTTGACCTCAAAACAGCAGTTACTGACCTGGTATCAAGTGGTTATTCTGTACAGATACAAAATCATCTGCCCACATATGAGAATGATATCTGCAGTGATAATACTTGTGTTACACTCTGCTGAAGTGGACAGAAAGTGGGCTTCACATTAATGCTAATGATGAAAACAAATTCAAGTCCTACTCTGTTTTAAGTACAGTGGATGCTCTGACAGGGGCCATATGGCTAGCAGATGGATGGAGTGTAGCTTTATTGTGTTTTCCACAAATGAGGCAGGATACAAATGGAGTCAGCGGGGT